>VXBZ01005880.1:135361-145975 GCA_013399135.1 Heliornis fulica | reverse complement strand
CACCCCTCCCTCCCGTCTGAGCAAAGCGGAAATCACTTACATTAGTGTTGGAACACATAGATGATGTATGTTTGAGTGGCAATGTTCTTCCGCTCAGCACAAGTGACTGATGTCTGCAAACTACCACCATCAGGATTTACAGAGGACTAACAGATAACAGGGACATGTTTTTAAAAACTGATAAAATTCCTGAATGGCTCCTTACCTGACCAACACATGTAAGACTTTTCAGTGCACATGTGCTTGGTTAGATCATAAAGTTATGCAGCTCTCAAATTATCTTGCGTGCCATCCTTTTATTTTTAATGATGCATTTTCATAAGAATATATTTTAATATATTTTCTTGCCTCTACCTGTATTTATTAGGTGTAAATTGTAATGACTTTATTCTAATTTGGCAGGTTGCTTCCCAGTGATTGCAATTAATGTAACAGTTATCAGTCAAAAGCACAGGTAGAGCTGATGTAACAATGAAATAAGGCTGAAAAATAGCCCCAAACAATGCTCCAAAGTACTGCAAAGGAGCAGGTTTTCTGTACAGTTGGTTAATTGCACTCTTCTATAAAACTGCTGCTTGGGATCTTGGGCTATATTTGACACTCACGGATGGGTGGGATTAGCCCATCTCACAGGCACCAGGCATATGTGTGGGAATCCCTGGTTGTGGCTCCACTTTTTCTGGGGAGAGGTGGAGTCACTTGGGAAATAATAACAGTCCTGAGGTGTCCCAAGGTAAAATGTGGATGATGATATCCTATATTTGGAGCTTGCAAAGGGATCCTGCTCCAACCCAAGCTTCTGTGAAAGGTGGTCACAGCAATGCAGCTGTGGAGCTTGGAATTTCTCCTTCTAAGATAATTGTTGGGTCCTTAAATTAATTTATAGGAAAGTTTTAAATGTAGCACCACTTAGCAAATCTTCAAAGCTGGGTTGTAATCCAGTCCCTGGATCAAAGAACCTTCTACTTTGCAAAGGAGAGCAAATTATGTCTCTATGTGACAGGCAGACTGGTAAGTCGCACCCTACTGTGGCAGGAAACGTAGCCCCAGGAGATGACCAGCCTGCCTGTTAACTAAGGATGGGTGGCTTCAATTATTTATTTATTTTTGGCCAGGAGACTCCCAGGCAGTAGCAGGGACTTTTGCTCTGAGAGTGGTCTGAGGTTTCTGCAGCTTCATCTGTAGGGAGGTGGCAACTGGGGAGGGTTGTGGCTGGTTGTGTCTGCTGTTTCCCTCTTCATGCTCCAGCCATTCTCTGACTGAAGGATGCAGTGTCTCTCTCCAAAGGAATGTGGTATGGGACATCCCTTGCGTCAGTTAGGGTCAGCTGTCCTGTGTTCCCTCCCAGCTCCTCGTGCACCCCAGCCCACTCATGAGTGGAATCGTGTGAGAAGCAGAACAGGCCTTGAGGTCTGTGTAAGCACTGCTCCGCAGTAGCAAAAACATCTCTGTATTATCAACACTGTTTTCAAACAAATTAAAAACACAGCCCCGTTCTAGCTGCTATGAAGAAAATGCTCCGTCCCAGCCAAAACCAGCACATGGTGTAAGCCCAAATTGGGGTTAATTCCTTTGGTCTTCAGCCTTGTGTGTTAGCATGTAGCACGTGGTGCTCAAACAAGAAGAACCACTTTATAGAATCATAGAACCATAGAATTAGAGTTGGAAGGGACTCCCAGAGGTCATCCAGTCCAACACCCCTGCAAGAAGCAGGGGCACCCCCAACTAGATCAGGTTGCTCAGGGCCTCATCTAACCTGGCCTTGAACATCTCCAGGGATGGGGCATCCACCGCCTCCCTGGGCAACCTGTTCCAGTGCTCCACCACTCTAATAGTAAAGAACTTTAGCATAAAGAAGTGTCTGCCCCCTGGGACAGGGCTCTGAAGGACACGAGACAGCCTGAGTGGCACCAGGCCTTGTGGCTTTGCTCTAACTCTGCAGTTAGACTTGCTCACATGTGATACTGAGGTTTAAGTTGGCCACTGAGAAGCCTGGGATGAAGGCACTGAAGAAATAGCTGATTTTCTATACCCGTGTCTCTGCTGTATAGACACACACGTCACCTCAAGAGTGCTCTTCAGTAGATGTTATGGACGCAACCCATGAAACCCTGTGGTGGGTTTTTTTGTTGTCGTTGGTTGTTTTTTGTGGGTTTTTTTTATAGTATCCAGTGCCTGCAGGTCAGATCTCAATAAGCTATTTTTTCCCAAAGACTGTGTTTTTGATCACAGGAGTGCCAGTAAGGCAGTTGTCGTAGTTTCTCTCAGTTATTCTTCTGGGACAGCAGCATAACTAGCAGCAAAACACATGCAAAATGAGAGTACAGAGCTTTCTCTTTGTGGCCAGCTGAGGAGAGGACAACGTAGTTATCCCAAAAGCATAACTTGGGAGGCAAGTAGGGCAAGTGCACAAAAAAATGTTGATTCCTTTTAAAAACGTAGATTGAAGTTGACATGCAAAGGGTTAAGTATCATACAGCTGGCTAACTATTTCACTATTGCAGCTGCTTGTGTAAAAGCTTGTCAGAGAAAAAAATGTAATAAATGTTCGTTTTAAAACCTGTTTCTTTATGCTTTGCCTTTGTGCAATTTTCAGGGCATAATGAAGATATCCTTTAAAGTTTGAGGTTTTAAAATTAAGTAATTTTAAAAATGATATACACAAAAAGTCAGGCATTTTAAAACATGTGAAGCCGGATGACATTTTTATTTGCATCTCACTCAATTTGATGTTTTTTCATCAGCTGGGTCTGGGAAAAAATAATCCTCAAAGACTTTTTCTGCATTTTGGCAACTAACAAGGAAAAATAGATGCTTTGTGGTGGGGAAGGAGTGCAGGGGAAGGGAGGTCTGAAAGAAACAAAAGAAAATTGAGAAGCTGAAAAAGAAATCTCATTTCAGTGTGAACTTTGATTCTGCAAATGTTGATGCAGATGCCAAGTTTCTTCTAATTCAGGGTTTCAGGATTGAGTCTTTTATAGATGCATTGCTAAGCTTTTAAGGAGCATTGGTTTTTTCCTACCTGAACCACAGAGGTGAAGTTAACATTCATTAGTTTTTTCATTACACCTTATATTTTTGTCATTAGACTTCATGGGTTCTTTATTAATTCCATCTTTCCTTTTGTTACTAGTTTGTATACATGATGACAGGACTCACATCTGTGGTAGTTCACTAAGAAATACCAAAACTGCCTTCTTCAGCCACCAACATGAGAAAAATCTTAGCACTGAATTTGGATCAGTTTCCCAAAAGGAAGATGAAACAGTAGGAGAGCTTGATCTAAGAACAGGTAACAGTAAGTTACAAAAACATAAACAAAAGTGTGAAGGGATCTGGGAAATCTGAACTTCGTTTCTTTGTTCCACCGTGGTCCAGTTATGAGACTCCTCTGGTGCATGGAGAAGCCACCTCAGCGGCATTGTACCTGTGGCTGGGGCTGGTTTCTTCTGCTCCCTGCAGAAAGATCCCTCTGTAACAAGGGACAAGAGAGGAGAATATGGAAATGGACTGTAAAGCTTGGAGAACAGGCTTTGCCATGAAAAGGTGAATATTTGAATGCCTTATGCACCACAGTCAGATGACCCACTTTCTGCAAAAAAGAAATCTGTGAGGGTTATAAAAATAATGCTTGGATTTCCCTTCCCTTTCTCCAGGACAAATATGTGCCAAGACTGCAGTAGTTAATTCTTTCCTGGCCTGAGTTTTCTCTAGTTCTCACTGAGTTTGTCCTACAAAATTCTGTCAATTATAATAATAACACTCATGAAATTATCAAGAAATCTCTGGCATATTTCTTGGTGCTGTCAATTTTCAGTTTAATTCTGGTTAAAATAATTTATACATTAATTTTTCACTACTTTCTGACAAATGAACTTGCTTCCAGACCTCTGTGAGACTTTGCCCCATTATTTACCATGCCCTTAAAATGATTGAGTTATTAATCTTTATTAAAACATGTAAGTACCATTCTGGAACAATATTCAGCTCCCTTTCACCACCTTGTTAACAAGTTAGAAATGCTTTTGAGTGATAGCAGTACATGACAGTTCGGAGAGTGTCATATAACATAAAGAAATAGCCATGTATCCGAGATGGAGATAGAATTCAGCTCTCAGGAATTTTTGCTGCAGTTTCTGTTCCAGTTCAAAACACTGAAATAGGTGGCTTAGGGCTAAAATTAGTCTTCACAGTGTTTGTGTTTGGTGCTGTTTATTTTCTGGGTCCTATGAGATGCTTTGTAGTGAGAACTACGACGTCTCATGTTAGAATGGCATCTGAGTCCTCAAATGGATAAATGGCTGCTTTATTTTTGTATCCTTTAATCCCACTCTTGACTGGCACCTGGTGGTGCAACCATAAAATGAGTAATATGGAAAAGAATAAAAAACAAACAACAAAAAACAGTGGAGAAAACAAACAAACAAACAAAAAGATGTTTAAGCACATTTTCTAGGTTAGGCTCCTATTGCTCCTTATTAGGAGCAATGTCGTAATGAGCATTGGCTCCATTTTCAATCAGGCACAATTTTCAGGTCTGCAACACAGAAATCACATGAAGATATCTTACCTAGCTTTCTGTAGAAGTTACATTCAGTTTATATTTTTCCTGCCCTAAAAGCATAAGAAACATCCTTTCCCCACTTCACCTCTGCTGACCCATGAGATTGAAATTACACTGACTTGTGCCAGCAGGGGCAAATGAGCCCTGGAGGGATTCACCTGAGTGCTCCTACTGCCTTCCCACCTTTGAAATTTCTGGGTGAGTGGAGCAGCAGTATTTGGTGAAATCTCTTTATCATCCCTCCACTGAATAAAGAAGGGGGGAAGAGGAGAGGAGGGAAGAGGGGAGGAGGAAAGAGCTAAGCTCCTTGCTTTCCAGCTCCACCATTTATGCCTTCATCATAGCCTTCCCGGCTTTCGTAGAGGATCTCACAGGAGATGGTTGCTCACCAGCACAGACGAGCCAGTTTCCAGGCCTCCCTAAGAATGCTAAATTTAAGCAGAGAAATCAGAGCTGAAAATGAGTTTCCCAAAGTCTCATGCTCTGCTTCGCTGATGGTAGGTAAAGCAGCAAATCTGTCCCAGTATGCCCATTCCAGCCTTCAATCCTTTTACTCAAAAAAAACCAAAACCAAAAAACCAAACCAAAAACGGGATAATCATATCCCACATTCTCATGAAATTGAAACAACTGGTTTTTAACAAAAAAGCACCCACATGAATTTTTGGTACTGATCTAGGGAATACCTCATTCACCAGATGTGTAGTCTGGTGGTGACGCTTTCCTTGTGAGATGAGTGTGTTCAAATGCCTTTGGAGTGGTGCAGACATGGAAGATGGGTCTCACGCCTCTTAGAAATGCATCAGTATTTTTATTTCATGATACGAAACTGTATGAAATAGACATAATAGCAGCATTTACATAAAGCATAAACACTTAAATAAGTAACAGCTTTATTTTGCAAAAGCTGTGTATCATCATCTAGTATAGGGTTTGGGTTTGGGTGGGTTTTTTTGTTAAAGTCCTTATGCTGTTGTAGACATGGGTATGCTCCTCAGCAGAGGTGTGCACTTTACTCCACAATTGTGAGAAAGTACCATGGAATGAGGGACTTTCTTAAATAATACCAGAAAAAAAAAAAAAAAAAAGGAATTGAAAAGTTCTCGTAGATCTTGAAGCTGTGCTCTGGTACCCTGTTATTGTGCAGAAGGCTTCATTTGGTGGACTGTTTGGAGATTTCACAGTGGTCTTGAGATGGCACATCAAGGGGAGATTTAAGGCTTTTCTGGCTGGGTCTGAGTGGAACTGGCTGTGAGGAGATTCCTTGAGATCCCAGGGAAAACAAGGGACCTGCTCTTCTCTCTGTATTTCCTCCTGGTTCATGTATTTTACTAGGCAGCCAGTGTACTGCTATGTAAACATCCCATTTGTAGATGCTTTATACACCACCAGGTATCTGGGACATTTCAATATCAAATTTTGTGATATGAATTTTGATTTGTGCCCCAGCACCTAAAAATCTGTGTGGCATTGCTCCCCAGCAGTGTTCTGAACACTTCACTCTTGTGCAGAACTTGACATTGATGGGTGTTAAAATGATGTGATCATGACAGAAGAGCTGAATATCTTAATGTAGTGTAATATAAGCAGTCCCACGTAGCAGAATTAATGTCCTTGCAAATATGATTTTTCACTGAAATCAATTATTAATATTGCTTTGTGTTATGTTGGGCAAATATCCTTCTCATGAACATGGTCTCCTTTTCCCTCAAGCACAGGGTCTGTATATTAATCACAGTAATAAAACCATAAATTGAGAAGCCTAATACTGTCATTAGAGATACTGCATTTGATTTTAGATTTTATTTTTCAAAGGAATTGTATTTACAATTTTTAAAGCCTGGGGGCTGAATCACAATATAGACTAACTAGTTTCATATACCAGATAAGTGCTTAGAAAAGATCAAAATCAATTATGCTATTGTTACATTTTAAAGTTCAAAGCACTTGAGATGTGTAAAAAATGTTTAGATGTAATCTTAAGCCAAAGAATTAGGCACTCATGGCTTTATTTGGAAATGTGTTCCACAAGCACAAGTTATTTCGCTCTCTATCTGTCTGAGCTTGGGACCCAGCACAGCAGTGTATTTTCAATGAGAGAATGCTTGACATTAGTATGTGGGGTTGTCTAATGGGGATTTGATAAACCTCCTTAGTGCTGGATTCTTGTGGTTGAAGTGGCATTGCAGCAAAGACCCTTTTCACTTCCATTCAGTAAGCTTAACCCATGCAGAGATTGGCATATCATAGAATCATAGAATCCCAGACTGCTTTGGGTTGGAAGGGACCTCCAAGATCATCCACTTTCACCCCTCTGCCATGGGTGGGGACACCCTCCACTAGACCAGGTTGCCCAAAGCCCCATCCAACCTGGCCTTGAACACTGCCAGGGAGGGGGCAGCTACAGCTTCTCTGGTCAACCTGTGCAAGGGCCTCACCACCCTCACAGGAGAGAATTTCTTTCCTAGTATCTAATCTAAGTCTCCCTCTTGTCCTGACACTGCACTCCCTGATAAAAAGTCCCTCTCCATCTTTCCTGTAGGCCCCTTCAGGTACAGTAAGGCCACAATTAAGTCTCCCTAACTAGGAGCCTTTTCTTCTCCAGGCTGAACAAGGCCAACTCCTCTCAGCCCGTCTTTGTTGGAGAGGTGCTCCAGTCCTCTGATATCTTTGTGGCCTCCTCTGGACTTACACCAACAGCTCCAAGTCTTTTCAGTAGTGGGAAAAGCCCCTTGTAACTGGGATTTTGTCTTGCATTCTTCCAATCTGGCGAGCAATGTCACTGAATTCCAAGGAACAGCATGTCAGAGAGCACATAGATCACAAACATTCCTGCAGCAATATTACAGCTACAGCATAGAGAGGTTAGGGGACAGCAGCCTGCAGTCCAGCATTTCCAGGCTTAGATCTTCATGTCTGCTGCTTCAGTCTCCAAGCTGCGTAGCTGGGGGGATCCCTGGCTTCACAGAGACATGCACTCCAAAGGTCACTGCTTGGGGCTGCAGCGTGGTGCAGCAAGCTACGCAGTGGAGCTGAGTCTGTTCTGGCAAGGCTGTGGCCTGTGTTAAACACAAGATCCTGAATCCCCTCTTTTCATCTACTGCAGGATGATATATACAGCCATCTGTGCCAGAACTGGATTTCATCCATACAGACTAGAGAAAGAAATAATGATTTGCAGGTTTATATCCATATTCATCATGAGAGAATTTGTTTTAATGAAAAAGGAAAAGGCTAAGGCTTTATCTCAGAGATAGCTATGTTAAATTCATTGGAAAATAGTTCTGAGAGACTGAGAAGGAATGTATCTACATATAAATGGAGAATGGAAAAATACAGGCCCACATGCTGTCGCTATACGGGTAAATGTGGGCACTTGCATCTCTGAACTTGCAAGATAAGGGCCAGCTCAGGACTAATTTGTGCAAACATGCCAGTGAAGTACGAGCTACTTAATACTGCTTCCCAGCAACATTTATTACCTTAAACTCCGAGCTCTGTTATTAACATTCATGGTTTGCAAGGCTTGGGCAATGGGTACAGCAGATGTGAAAGCATTGGTACTGAAGTAAGGAGACACTCTCACAAGTCTCTGTACAGCAGTAAGGAAGTGGTGGGCTCAGCTTCGTTTTGATTTTTATTGTGGCTACATTATTTTATTATATCACCCCTTTTATTAATATATGACTGTTCCTAGACTAGTGTGCATCTCAGAGGATACTCCCAGCCCTGTGAGTGTCAGGATGGATGGTGTCAAGACCTCGAGCAGCCAGCCAGCTAAGTTTCATGGTTCTAGAGAGCTCAGAGGAGAGGTGCCTGTGGCTGAGCACAGCATGTGCTGCGAACCTCAGAACTCTTATATTTCCTTTCCCAGTACTATTTGGAGGGAGGTCCTAAAGAATAGAGCTTATTCTGGGAATGAGGGCAAAACTACAAAAAGCACAAATGAAACAGGAGATTTGATTTTTTTTTCTTTCATAACCATTCTTAAAAACTTTTTGTTATAGCAGCCTTCCTCCTGATATTTTTAATCTCCACTCTTCTTTCCCAGAGCAGTTTCCTGGTTTCCTGCTTTGCTTTTGTGTTTTCTGATTTGGGGCAAAGGAAGAGCTCATGCTGTTCCCTTCCTGAGGCTCCCAGTCTTAGATGGTAAACTTGTCAGGGCATACTCATATGTCGCTCATTTCATGTGAGTACTATTTGCTTCTGCACTTGCAAAGTAGGATTTAAGAGAGTTTATTATTAATAAAAGTAAATTATTCTACATTTTCTTATCAGATAATATGAGATCGAGTAGCTGTCAAGACATGTTGGGCAGATATCTAAAAAAAAAAAAAAAAGAAAAAGATATCTGAAGATCCACAACAAAAAGGAGAAGTTTGGAAGGTCTTCAGTCAACTCCTAGCAGCTGCAAATTTTGCTTTGGATGAAATAAACCCATGTAAGAGTCTCTCTCTGAGAACAGTCTCACTGAGTTATACTTGTCAGATGTTGTATTTGGCTTCTCACTTTGATATATTCCCTAAAAAGGTTTTGGAACAAGCACTGAGAACTGGGCAAGTCAGCAAGACATCTAGGTAAGGTTATGGTGTATAAATTATAAAAATATAGTGACCCTATATGCAGCTGATTTGCATAAATAGGACATTTGAGAGGCTGCTGAATTTGCTTTGGCATTACTTACCTAATTCTCTCTCTCATTTATATTCAAATTTTACAGTATATAATATGATGTGCAAGATAAACCTCCAATCTAAAATCAGCCAGTGCCCTTAAGGCCTTGATACAAGTGTTTCTATTTGTATAATATTTGATTAACTATTATAGTCCTCTTGTTTTATACTTTAGATTTCTGTAATGGCTGTACTGGCAATTAGCAATACAAAACCCAGTGAGGAAGAGAAGGATTAGTGTAGTTGTAAACAGTGCAACAGAGGCAACTTACTAGTACAGAATGTTTTATATCTGCCATTTAGATTCCTGTTCCTTTTTTTGAGGGTAATTTTTTTGGATGAACAGAATAAATGTTTTCAGCACCAATGCAACTACTGAGGGAAATAAATTTTTAATTGCATAAAGATGGATTTGCCCTAGTTATTATATTAATTTTATTTTTGAGACAATTGTGTCATCATGCATGACAACGATTTTTTTACTTGAAGTTTGTAACAGTTGAAAAAATTGTCATGTAGCAATAAGGATATTCTCTTCCTCCACTGTTGTTTTAAGGATGCAATTTATTGTAATTTTGGGCAAACTGATATTAATTTTGCTAGTAGTTTGATTTTATGTGTGTTTATATGTGTTGGAGGCACATTCATCAGCCATAAATCAGGGACATAAGCATAATACAGATGCTATATGTTAGCTGAAGGAAGTAACTATGGGCTGTTCATCTAGGGAAAGACAAAAAATTATGATGTGCCTTTATGCATGTTCACGTGTGTGTCTGTGTGTGGTAATAACTTTAATGCTGTATTTTGTATATACAGAAAATCTTCTTTTATCACCACAAAAGGACCCCATGCCCTGTGCAAACATAGGGTAAGTGACCAGGGGGGGTCTTGTCTGGCCCTGGCCAGCACAGAGTTCAGTTCCCACTTGCTTGCCAAGAAAACAAGTGACACTCTGAACCTATTTACAGCTAGAAAAGACTTGATAGGTTAAATGCCACAGCACTAAACCCCACTGTGTGTCGTCCCTTTTCTTTCTGGCTCAGAAATGAAATCACTGAAAACGATACTCCCATGTCAACTGGGAGGCTACTACCAGTCCAGTCAGGGTTCCTGTATTCACAAGGGTGCCAAGATGTGTTGTCCAAATGAATAAACATCAGTTTGCTTTGTGAAATGGGTGGCAGGCCAAGTTAATCAATAATTTAATTAACAGTGACCCATTTTGCTTACCTCTAGTTGAAAGGGAATTTCTGCATTCTTGCATCAGTTATCATTTATTCAAATTCTTACAGATGGATTCAGATGATCCTTTTCCTGCCTTGAGGATGAGATGAACTTAATCCAAAGTTATAAATGAAAACCAGATGTCTACAT
>VXBZ01005880.1:117438-135353 GCA_013399135.1 Heliornis fulica | reverse complement strand
TTTTTTGGGGGTGGGGGAAGGCAGCTGCCTGGAGCTCCAGAAATAGAAATGGTTTAGGGTGAAGCAGAAATTCTCATTTGTCTCTAAAAATAGGTCATCTTCCAGTATAGAATGCTTTTCTTTTTTCTTTTGAATTCCCAAAGTTATTCCTGCTGGATTTCTCTTCATACAATTTTAATAGGAACCCTTTGAAATTGGATGCTGGCTGAAGTGTTTCTTTAGCTTGAAAGTCTGTGTTTCACTTGCAGTGGTTTTAGTTAAAAAAAAATTAAAAAAAAATTGGATGAGAACAGGTGGTGGAACATACATTTTTTTATAAGTATTCTGGATTTATGTGGTGTGGCATCACAGTCATTACTACAGTCAGGTGTATAGCATAGAAGCATGTGCTACATATCCTTGAGAGATTAAACTTCTCATTTATCTGCCATTTTGATTTCTGTTAGTGTGATACGCTCTATATAGATGCTCTAACACTTAGCAACAAGTTATTTTGCAGGTATTGGTTACAAAACTGTCAGAGATCTAAATAAAATTGGGATGTTCATATTTTAACTCTTAACAAGGTAGTTGGGAGACCCTTCCCTTCTTACTCCAAACTGATAGGAAGCAACGGGGACAACATCGATACCTTCACTACGCAGATGAGAAACCTATGCAGGAAAACGTAAATTATTGTCCCAGGAATGCTAAGCCTATGTCTAGACACCATAACCTGGGAAACATTTGAGTATCTGACTCAGGATGTGCACAGAGGTCATGTCTGGATCACATTTTGGGGCGAAACCCATGTGCATGTCAGCCATCCCTCCCCAGATCCCTGGTTTTCAAAGGAAGGTCACTTGGCGATATGAGCCAGCCTGAAGCTACAGCAAAACCCAAATTAATGCCCAGCTTAGCTGGTCATGGAGCTGGATGCAGATGATGGAGCTCTTTGGCAGTTAGGTGTGATTCAGGAAGAGCCACAAAAAATATACAAATAAACCAGCTTTTACAACATTAACTCCAATGCTTAGGTGCAAATCTGTCCTCCATGGGACCAAATACTCAACAGGATTAAACTGTTCAAACGGTTCTCAGTGCATGGAAATAATTTTTAATAGGGTGATGGGGAAATGGTTGGAATAGTTCCACTACTGTCCAGAGCCCTTTGCTGGATCCTGGGAACAGCACTTCTGTGCAGCCCCACCTTTTCAATATGCAGAGGCACAGCAGAGATTCATTAGGCACTTTGGAATGTGCAATGTTTACTTTAAAAAATAAAAAGTCTGCTACATCATGGGTGGGTTACTGAAGGGCTGCTAGGTGTTTGTAAACTTCTTGAGTGTAGTAAAGAAGAAAATGAAGAGACACTTCCAGCTGAGAATCCTGCCCACAAGCAGTGTCTTCCTTTGGTGCTGTAGTAGCAGTGACCATTTAAGGACATACTCAAGATAAAAGTTATAAATAGAGATAATATGGTCTATATTATTCAAATATGGTCTTTATTACTTCTTCCTACAAACATCATCTTTATTCATGTATTTCTGATCTGTATTACTTTTAGCATAATATTCTGTAGCTTTTCCTAAAAGTTTTTATGATAAAGCTGCTGCCCAATGTATTTTATGAAAAGTCTCAAGAGCATTTGAAGCCAAAGCTCTACTGTTATTTGCACCCCAGATTTCAGTGTAGCCATAGGATTTATGTCTACTTAACTAATCACATCTTCAGAACGCACATTAATTTAAAAATATGCCTCAAAATGTGTGAATTCACAGATGTTAATGATTATGCACATTTTGTCTTATTATTTCAAAGCCAGCAAAGGAAAAATTCTGCTGCAGTTTGTATTGCAGTGTTGAGATTTGGATTTAATATCAATGAAATTAAAAAAAAAAACAAAACAAACTGAGGGGCTAAGTTGGCTTTTTGCAAATAATTGGGCATTTCTGGACATGTCTGTTTTGGAGAGGGAAGTCCCAAGCTTTAGTTGATAAGGCAGCAGGAAAGCCACTCTCAAATGTAAAGTCAAAGTACAGTGCCCAGGTGAAGAAGGAGGACAGAAGACACCTTCTGTACCTCATGGCAGGACCTCATGTTGGAACCACTATTGTGGAAGAGAAGGGAAAAAAAAAGCTTGAAGTAGTGGGTAAGAAACACGATATCCAAAAGCAACAGCAGTGATGTTTGTGTGCTGAACACATCCAGCTACTGAGACTTCAGACGTGTCCTCCACATCTATTTACGTCATTACATGTGTTTCCATGCATGAATGTTTTCTGATACATAAGTTTTAAACAATATAATTTCTCCATTTCCATAATAATTCTGGTACCAACCATTATAAGGCAAGACACTGAAATTCGTAAAGAAAAAAAAAGAGAAAAAGCCCCTCTGTACAAGTATGTGTGATCATAAAGNGGAACATACATTTTTTTATAAGTATTCTGGATTTATGTGGTGTGGCATCACAGTCATTACTACAGTCAGGTGTATAGCATAGAAGCATGTGCTACATATCCTTGAGAGATTAAACTTCTCATTTATCTGCCATTTTGATTTCTGTTAGTGTGATACGCTCTATATAGATGCTCTAACACTTAGCAACAAGTTATTTTGCAGGTATTGGTTACAAAACTGTCAGAGATCTAAATAAAATTGGGATGTTCATATTTTAACTCTTAACAAGGTAGTTGGGAGACCCTTCCCTTCTTACTCCAAACTGATAGGAAGCAACGGGGACAACATCGATACCTTCACTACGCAGATGAGAAACCTATGCAGGAAAACGTAAATTATTGTCCCAGGAATGCTAAGCCTATGTCTAGACACCATAACCTGGGAAACATTTGAGTATCTGACTCAGGATGTGCACAGAGGTCATGTCTGGATCACATTTTGGGGCGAAACCCATGTGCATGTCAGCCATCCCTCCCCAGATCCCTGGTTTTCAAAGGAAGGTCACTTGGCGATATGAGCCAGCCTGAAGCTACAGCAAAACCCAAATTAATGCCCAGCTTAGCTGGTCAGGGAGCTGGATGCAGATGATGGAGCTCTTTGGCAGTTAGGTGTGATTCAGGAAGAGCCACAAAAAATATACAAATAAACCAGCTTTTACAACATTAACTCCAATGCTTAGGTGCAAATCTGTCCTCCATGGGACCAAATACTCAACAGGATTAAACTGTTCAAACGGTTCTCAGTGCATGGAAATAATTTTTAATAGGGTGATGGGGAAATGGTTGGAATAGTTCCACTACTGTCCAGAGCCCTTTGCTGGATCCTGGGAACAGCACTTCTGTGCAGCCCCACCTTTTCAATATGCAGAGGCACAGCAGAGATTCATTAGGCACTTTGGAATGTGCAATGTTTACTTTAAAAAATAAAAAGTCTGCTACATCATGGGTGGGTTACTGAAGGGCTGCTAGGTGTTTGTAAACTTCTTGAGTGTAGTAAAGAAGAAAATGAAGAGACACTTCCAGCTGAGAATCCTGCCCACAAGCAGTGTCTTCCTTTGGTGCTGTAGTAGCAGTGACCATTTAAGGACATACTCAAGATAAAAGTTATAAATAGAGATAATATGGTCTATATTATTCAAATATGGTCTTTATTACTTCTTCCTACAAACATCATCTTTATTCATGTATTTCTGATCTGTATTACTTTTAGCATAATATTCTGTAGCTTTTCCTAAAAGTTTTTATGATAAAGCTGCTGCCCAATGTATTTTATGAAAAGTCTCAAGAGCATTTGAAGCCAAAGCTCTACTGTTATTTGCACCCCAGATTTCAGTGTAGCCATAGGATTTATGTCTACTTAACTAATCACATCTTCAGAACGCACATTAATTTAAAAATATGCCTCAAAATGTGTGAATTCACAGATGTTAATGATTATGCACATTTTGTCTTATTATTTCAAAGCCAGCAAAGGAAAAATTCTGCTGCAGTTTGTATTGCAGTGTTGAGATTTGGATTTAATATCAATGAAATTAAAAAAAAAAACAAAACATACTGAGGTGCTAGTTGGCTTTTTGCAAATAATTGGGCATTTCTGGACATGTCTGTTTTGGAGAAGGAAGTCCCAAGCTTTAGTTGATAAGGCAGCAGGAAAGCCACTCTCAAATGTAAAGTCAAAGTACAGTGCCCAGGTGAAGAAGGAGGACAGAAGACACCTTCTGTACCTCATGGCAGGACCTCATGTTGGAACCACTATTGTGGAAGAGAAGGGAAAAAAAAAGCTTGAAGTAGTGGGTAAGAAACACGATATCCAAAAGCAACAGCAGTGATGTTTGTGTGCTGAACACATCCAGCTACTGAGACTTCAGACGTGTCCTCCACATCTATTTACGTCATTACATGTGTTTCCATGCATGAATGTTTTCTGATACATAAGTTTTAAACAATATAATTTCTCCATTTCCATAATAATTCTGGTACCAACCATTATAAGGCAAGACACTGAAATTCGTAAAGAAAAAAAAAGAGAAAAAGCCCCTCTGTACAAGTATGTGTGATCATAAAGAGTTTAATAACTTTTAGAAATGTGTGCCCTATGAAGAGGAATTTTACATGCTTGCTTTCTTCAAAGCTGGTGTAAACATAGGGGTTTGTTCAAGATGTTTCTACACAGCTGCTAAGATTTTTAGAAAAGCCTAGGCTTCAAAACCCCAATTTGTGGTTGCACACGAGCCCTCTTGCACTTTCTGTTCACATTACCAAGACCCAGTAGACGTTAAAAATTTTCAACCCTATGAAGTAAGTGTTTTAGCACAAAGCAGCGAGACTCAAGGCATTTGTTTGGAAATGTTTGCTCTAATCTCCTCAACAGTTCTTTTTGATGGCCAGTTTCTATTTTCCATGAGTGGAATGCAATGGCTGTATGAATACACATGCACACAAATATTTTGCCGTCTCTTTGATATTAAAACAAAGAGCCGGTGTCCTGGTTCAAGGCACTACTGCAAAGCATCAGGCTGGCACTTGGCACGGTTATAACTTACTGCGTGACTGAGCTCCAACACGAGCCCATGCAGCCGTCGAGCTATCGCCCTTTGGGAAGGGCACTCCTCACCCACTCCTCCGTGGTGACAGTTACATGACGAATGCAACTCCTGGCTCACCGTAGTGATGGCCGTGGTCCAAATGCCTGATATACTTAGCATCAGAAAGTAATTCAAATTCTTTTAGTTCATTTCTTTGGCTTGGAAATTTATTTCCCACTTCAGTCACTCTTTAATGACAGGATAACATTTTTCCCTTCTAATCAGCCACTTACAAGGTTACTTCATTTCCCCCTTAGGACATCTAGTGCTAAAGCATAAGCGTTTATGACTAGCTGCATGCAAATACACGCACTCGGCTTTGTGTATTGCAGTACATGGCTGAGGTATTTCACTGAGGCATCGTTCTGAGGTACATCCACATTCAGGCTAATTCAGCAGTTTTACCTGGTAACAATGATATATAGTTATGGAATATTTTCCATTCTGGGAACTAAGAAAGATTTTTAGGAATCTTAGGAAAATAAACTTTCAAGTCTGCTGGACCTGATTCTTTTCAAATCACTTACAGAATTTTGGAGGCTGTAAGTAAAGAGGGCATTTCGGCACAACAAGGCACTGAGTAAGCTTTATGCAAGATAGAGCTGCTCCCCTGATGCAGCAGTGATTGTGAATTACCACTCTGAAGCTGTTTCACCATAGTTTGAGACCCAGTTTGATGGAGGAAGAATGCAACCTCAGCCTCAGGTCGGTGCAAACAAGCTTTAAGAGGCTTGGGCTATAGAGACTCTATGGTTTTGATATCTGTCTAAGTGGAGATCATGGCAGGTCTGGGCCCAAAGTGACCTGCTTCTCACGTTATGCAGTATCACTGCAGGCAAAGGAAGCTGAGGAACCAGATTTTCAGACACTATGAAGGGCACTATTGTGTGAACACTCTGAGGGTACTGAAGGGAGAGGTCCAATCCTATACAGCATTTTTACAGGTGTTTAATTTCAAACCAGAGAATAACCATGTACTGATGTCAGTGACTCACTTATGAACTTCAAACTGAACACATGCTTTGCTGGATTAAGGCTAGGGCACAGTCTTGCCAAATTTAGCCCCTAGTTCTTTCTAACTGTACAACCAGGCCAACCTGTTCCTCACCATTCCCTTCTGCAGTGGTGATTAATGCCTCTCACGAGTGGCAAAATTAAAAAAAAGAAAAAGAATAAAATAAAAAATTAAAAAAAAAAAAAAGAAAAAAGAGAAAAAGAAAAAAGATGCATGACAGCCATTGGTAAGTAATATTCACCAAAATTAACATGGTAGCTAATATGCTGCCACCTGCACCGGCCTTTCATGTTGATGAATAACACACAGATATGTGTCATTTTCACTGCTCCAAATTGGTATTAATGATTTGGTTGGAGCACACCCGTGCCTGAAGTCATCTGGATGCCTACCAAAATGCGCTTCAGAATGTGCTTCAGTGAAAACACACAGCAAGGGCTGCCTGCAAACATGTCTGTTTGCCCAGGTGTCCCAATGGCACCCCAAAATTTGGACTTCCATTATAATCTTAAAAGTTACTTTGGACTGTAATTATTTGAGGTCTCATCAGAGGGAAAATATTTTTCTGGATTATTCTGAATATTTGTTCAATGCCATTTTTTCTAGTTCTGTATTTGTTTCTTGCTTTAAATTCCTCTAGTAAGAGAAGAGAATGTATAACTTCAGGCTTTGAAACACGGGGACACAGAACACCAAACATGAGACAACAAGGCAGCAATTTGCAAATACCATTATTTTAGATGCCTTCTCATCTAGAGGCACACCCAAACACAATTGCCGACTTCAGTGGACAAGCTACGAGCAGACTCTCTGCAGGGTGTTATCCTGCATCCCGTCCCTATTCCCTAAGGGAATAGTCATTTGGAGGAGTACCACAAATTAAATATTAAAAAATCAGAGTCACAGAATCAGAATCAGAATCACAGAACGTTGGGAGTTCATAGAATCATAGAATCATAGAAGGCTGAAAATGACCCCTAAGATCATCCAGTCCAACCATTAACCTACTGCCACCAAGTCTACCCTTAGACCATGTCCTCAAGCACTGCATCCCCCCGTCATTTAAACACCTCAAGAGATGGGGACTCAACCACCTCCCTGGGTAGACTGTTCCAATGCTTGATGACTCTTTCAGTAAAGAAGTTCCTCCTAATATCCAACCTAAATTTTCCCTGGCGTAACTTGAGGCCATTTCCTCGAGTTCTGTCGCCTGTTACTGGAGAGAAGACACCTCGAAAGATCATCAAGTCCAACACCCCTGCCTGAGCAGGATCACCTAGATTAGATCACACAGGAACACATCCAGATTGGTCTTGAATGTCTCCAGAGAAGGAGACTCCACAGTCTGTCTGGGAAGCCTGTTCCAGTGCTCTGTCACCCTCACAATGAAATAGTTTTTCCTTACATTCACATGGAATTTCCTATGTTCCAGCTTGGACCCGTTGCCCCTTGTTCTATCACTGGCCATCACTGAGAAGAGCCTGGATCCATCCTCCTGACACTCACCCTTTACATATTTATAGATGTTAATGAGGTCACCCCTCAGTTTCCTCTTCTCCAAGCTGAAGAGACCCAGCTCCCTTAGCCTGTCCTCATAAGGAAGGTGTTCCACTCCATCATCTTGGTAGCTTTGCGCTGGACTCTCTCAAGGAGTTCTATGTCCTTCCTGAACTGAGAGGCCGAAAAAACTCATGTCTCACAGTTAGGTGCTTAACCTTAGCGAGTGGTGTCTGGGCCCAGAGCAGCAGCCGCGCCCCGGCCGGCCAGGCCCGGTGCAGTGCGCCAGTCCCGGTACGGGGCTGGGGGGACCTCTCGCGGCGGAAACCGGGGCAGCAGCCCGGCTCTATTTGAAAATCTTCCTACGTGGAAACCCGTGCTTCTCTGGACACCCGCCGGCTGTATTTACTGTGGACGTGCCATTTTCAGTCCTTTCAGCGACACACGGCCCCAGTAGACGAGGTTTTCCATCCCCGTGTGAGGGACGTGCTTCCTCAGGCAGCAGTGCCGCAATTCCATGATTCCCTTTCTTCCTTTAACACCGTGCACGTGGACTTTAAAACCCGTGGGTTTATACTTGTGTGATTTAATATTTATTGCTTTCTTCATAGAATCATAGAATATCCTGAGTTGGAAGGGACCCATAAGGATCAAGTCTGCACTCAGTTTTATTGTTTCCTCAGAAATACCTAAATTAAGAGTGTGAAGAACAACGCTTGAAGTACTTGAAACAGTTCAGTTGGACAGGACCTACAAGGATCATTTGGTCCATCTGCCAACTACTGTATCCAGCTTTTGCAAAAGCTATGAACAATGCATTTGGTCTCAGAATAAAACTTTTTAGCAGTACCCAGAACTGTCCTTGAGGCAATCTGAGAACAATATTGCATGTAAATGTATACTCACATAAATCATAGGGCTTTTATTAACTTCTGTATTATTTAATGGAAATGCACCTACATCTGGGTCTTTGAGACAGCCCAGACCATTTGAGGTGCCAAATGAAGAGGAAATTATTCTTTTATGACCTGTGTATGTGAAAGTAAGATGAAGATGCAGTGTTTTGGGTGGGGTCTTTTTTTCTCTTTTCTTTTCTTTTCTTTTCTTTTCTTTTCTTTTCTTTTCTTTTCTTTTCTTTTCTTTTCTTTTCTTTTCTTTTCTTTTCTTTTCTTTTCTTTTCTTTTCTTTTCTCTTTTCCCTTCCCTTCCCTTTTCTGGACTGGAGGGATTCACAGGACTAAAGGATAACTTAGGCAGGAGGGGGAACCACAGGAGGCCTCTGGTCTAACGTTCTCTCACAGCAGGGTCAGCTCTGAGGTCAGACCAGGTTGATCAGGACTTCAGGCAGTCAGGGCTTGAAAACCTCCCAAGACAGAAAGTGTACCATCTCTCTGGATAACCTTGCTTCTGCTTGGATGTCCTCATGGGGAAAAACTTCTATCCAGGTGTTGGATGTGGTTTAACCCAGGCTGGCAACTAAGCACCACACAGTCACTTGTTCACGACCCCCTTACAGTAGGGTTGGAGGAAGAATCTGAAGGGTAAAACTAAGAAAAACTCTTGGGTTGAGACAAAAGTTTTAATAATTAAAAATAATTAAAAAAATGTAAGCAGAAAAACCCCTGCCAAAACAACAAAGAGAGGGGAAAATAGAACCCAAGGAACAAAGTGATGCAAATGAAAACAGTTGCCCACCACCAACTGACTGATGCTCAGCCAGACCCCCACCAGTGGCCTCCCCACCAACCTCCATCTGCCATTTTATTGCTGAGCATGACACCGTATAGTCTGGGGCACCCCTTTGGTCAGTTAAGGTTGGCTGTCCTGGCTGTGTCATCTCCCAGCTCCTTGTGTACCCCCAGTCCACTCACTGGTGGGGTGGTGTGAGGGGCAGAAAATGCCTTGGCTCTGTGGAAACATTGCTCAGTGGTAACCAAAACATCCCTGTGTGATCAACAGTATTTTCAGGACAAATTCAAAACACAGCCCTGTGTGATCTACCATGAAGAAAATTAACTCTGTCCCAGCCAAAACCAGGACATCGTTAGGAACTTCCCTTCTTTCAACTCATGCTTGGTGCCTCTCATCATCCTGTCCTGCAGTGCTGTGAAGTGTCTGTCTCTCCTCCAAGACCTCCCTATTGGCACTGGGAGCTGCTACTAGGTCTGCTGAAGCCATCTCTGCCCTGGCTGAACCACCCCACAGTCCCCACAATCCATGAAGAAAATTAACTGAACTCGTTAGTGCTGAACTCTGCTGAAACGTTAGTGTTTCTTCTGTATTCAGGGGCCCAATTGTGGACACAGTAATCTAGATGTGGTCTAATGAGTGCTGAGGAGAAAGGGATAATCACTTCACTTGGTCTCTGGCTCTGTCCCTGCCCAGGACTCGGTTGACCTTCGTTGCTGCCAGGGTCACTAGTGGCTCATGCTCAGCTGGCTGCCCACCAACCCCAGGGTTTTCTCTGTAACATTCTCCCTAGCCAGGCAGTCACAGCCTGTGCTGGTGCCAGGGGCTCTGTCTCCATGAGCAGAATTTTGCAATTGTCCTTGAACTTCCTAAAGCTGAACCATTCCTCCAGGCTGTCTAAGTCCCTTTCAATGGCCTGTTCTCAAGCATACTCACTAATTCCTCCTATCTGGTGTCACCTACAAAATATAATTAGGAATAGATCCATGGATGTAGGCACTAGATATGGCTGCATGACTTTTTGCAGACCACCATGAGCACACTCTTTCCCTGCTCCAAGTGTTTATGTGGCATCCAGCCTAAGCTAATACACCTTGCCTCTCAGCAGAGCTTAATAGCTTGGTATCAGGATTGTGCTAATCACAGCTAAATAGCTTTTGGTTCAGAGCACAGGAAAATTGAGCTGTGTCTGCTCCAGCATCCTGTATGAGTGTAATGTGTAAGTCCACCAAAATGCATGTTCCATTAGCTCTGGTGGAGCTCCGGAACGAGGACCTGGCAAGCCTAGAAGATGTAGTGTCGTGATAAAGTGGATCTGGACTCAGTGATGGCAAGAAAACTGAAAGTGAGAACACTAATGAGTCTGAAGTTCATTACAAGAATGCTGAAATCATTATCTGTTGCCAAAACAGAGCATGTTATCCTAGCTGTCTGATAGAACAGCATCACTTTTTCTGATTTTCAGCATGATTTCTGGAGTGTTGAGCAAAGTGCCTTCCAGCCACCCAGGAGCTTTTGGCAGGTTTTGGGTTGTGTGAGTGCTTATGGGCATCAGCAGAGCTGCGTATGAAAGAGGTTCCAAGCGTGCTGGCATTGCAGCTGATGGCAGCTTTGCTTCAGGAAGGACTACACCAAGGAAAGGCACGTCAGGCCTCTGATACCAGCCTGCAGTAACCTAGACAGATGTTGGATGTGCAACGTTGGGAGTCAGATGTTACTCAAAGCAGGGAGAAGTAGTTTGCTGATGACACAAAGCTGGGAGGGGTGGCTGACACACCAGAAGGTTGTGCTGCCATTCAACAAGTTTGAGACAGGCTGGAGAGCTGGGCAGGGAGAAATTGGATGAGATTTAATGAGGGCAAGTGTAGAGTCTTGTGTCTGGGGAGGAACAACGCCAGGTACCAGTATAGGTTGGGGACTGGC
Organism: Heliornis fulica; assembly: GCA_013399135.1. Classification (NCBI taxonomy): domain Eukaryota; kingdom Metazoa; phylum Chordata; class Aves; order Gruiformes; family Heliornithidae; genus Heliornis; species Heliornis fulica. The sequence continues at coordinate 124,204 of VXBZ01005880.1, read as the reverse complement.
CTGTTGGAGAGCAGTGCAGGTGAGAGGGACTTGGGGGTCCTGGTGAGCAGCAAGATGACCATGAGCCAGCAATGTGCGTCTGTCGCCAAGAAGGCCAATGGCATCCTGGAGTGTATTAGAAGGGGGGTGGCTAGTAGGTCAAGAGAGGTCCTTCTCCCCATATACTCTGCCCTGGTGAGACCACATGTGGAATATTGTGTCCAGTTCTGGGCCCGTCAGTTCCAGAAGGGCATAGAACTCCTTGAGAGAGTCCAGCACAGGGCCACCAAGATGATTAATGGAGTGGAACACCTTTCTTCCGAGGAAAGGCTGAGGAAGATGGGTCTCTTCAGCTTGGAGGAGACTGAGGGGTGACCTCAATAATGTTTAGAAATATGTTAAGGGTGAGTGTCAGGAGGGCAGAGCCAGGCTCTTCTCAGTGATGGCCAGTGATAGGACAAGGGGCAATGGGTCCATGCTGGAACATAAGAAATTCCATGCAAATGTGAGGAAAAACATTTTCACTGTGAGGGTGACTGATTACTGGGTCAGGCTGCCCAGAGAGGTTGTGGAGTCTCCTTCTCTGGAGATATTCAAGACCAATCTGGACACGTTCCTGTGTGATTTAATCTAGATGACCCTGCTCGGGCAGGGGGGTTGGACTTGATGATTTTTTGAGGTCCCTTCCAACTCCCAAAGTTCTGTGATTCTATGAAGCTGAAGCTTAGGTGCATTGATACTCCCTGAAGAGATAGGTGCCTGTTGGCTTACAGAGGACTCCAGTTGGACCGAGAAAAGGAGGATGACTAACAAAATGCACAGATACAAAGGGAATCCATATATTTATAGGGATGACCTGGTTAACTGTATATTATTCTCATCCTTACCTTGCAACCTCTGCAGTTTATAATAAAGAGTGGGAATTATCAAAAAGTCAGTAACTGATGCTGTAAAGAGTGGAAAATCTAAACAAATGAATTAAACACCTGCCTTAAAGTTTCATTTCTTATGCTAGAACTGCAGTGCAGGGCTGCTAGAAGAGACCTAGAACAACCGTGGTTTAAACCCATCAGGCAAACGCTTCCTGAGAGATACAGGAGTGAGGAGTACCTCTGATGGCAATAAACTACTGGAGCAATTAGAAATGTCACTCCATGAAACCGTGTCTTTCTTGTACAATTTTCTTAGATAATGAACAGAAAGAAAGCTTCTGGGTCTGCCATTTTTATGGGTTTGGTCTGCTAAGCTCACTTTGGGTCAAACCACAGGCTTGAAACCTCATCAAGCAGTTGAGAGTGCACCTCAGTACAGTGCTATCAGTCAGTCTGAGGGCTATGATGTCATCAGAGGCAGATGCTGCTACAGTCACAGAACGTTAGGAGTTGGAAGGGACCTTGAAAGCACAGAACTACTTCTCCATTGTTTTTCAAGTGCTTTCCACAAAATCCTTTCATGGTAAACAAATACCTCACATCCCTACTTGAATTGAGAGAATCAGCACATAGGAATATTGGAAATTCTGCCTGACAAAGGGTTTTAAGGAATTTTCAGTGGTCACTGGGTAAGATCACATCGATATCTTGATAGTTGGTTAAAAGACAGGAAATAAAATGTAGCAATAAATATGCCTACATGAATATATATAGTATATACATATATATAACATATAATGTGAATATATATGTAAATACATGAATCCTATCTTGTTCCTAAGAAGCAGTGGAGATGCAACTCTGCATTTTACACTCTGAGTGCTGCAGCCCAACTACTTGCTGTGACATGGTTTCAGTGTCCTCTAAGTTTCTTTTTCTGCATACCTGGATCTCCAGGGTCCCACCTTCCCAGGGAGTCTGAGCTGAGGTCTCTGCCAATGTGTCTTCCACAGTTTTTTTGCACTTCATGTAGAGTTTGCCCTTGATCATCGAAAAAGCCCATCTCCTGAAGTCAAAGCCAGGCCTTTACATCAGTAATTTCCCCCCAGCCTCAACAAAGCAGAGAGGGCTGCAGAGCACTACTAGCACTACTAATACATCTACTGCCCTGGACAAATGGGGTCAGTCAGGCTGCACAGCTCTTTTTGTGACTTCTCCTACCCAGACAATACATTAAATTTTCCATTTGCACGATAGTACAAATTAACCAAAACAAGTTTTTCCGTATGATTCCATAAACATTTGAAATATGCATACAAATATTTTTCAAAAACAAAAAGTTTAGTTAATGAAGAAGCAGGGTGCCAAGATAATCTGAGCATAAATTAAATTCTCAAAGGGCTACACAATTCCACACCATTGCTGGTGCTAACACTAATAGCCTGGGCTGGCAACATATGAATCATTCTGGATCTATAAAACCAGGCTGGTATTTTAATCACCCAAACACTAATAGCCTGGCCTTGCTGGCATTATAATTGTTATAGTACTAACAGTCTGGGCAAGATGGTATTTTAATTATCCTGGTTCATTGCCTAGAAATTATAATTTGTAACATTTCTGCCTTTTTTATCAAGGTTAACAAGAGGTCTTCTGCAGATGTGATCAATTACAAGATGCAGAAACCAATATTTTAATATAAAAACTAATCATGCTTGGCACTCTTGGAACTCATAGTACTGGACACTTTCCAGTTAGATCACTTCTTTTCCATTCCTCCCGTTTTTTCAAAAATTCTGTTCCTTTACGCCGTGTGTGAGCACGTCACGTGGGACAGCTTGTGGGACTCTGCTGAAGGGTTTGCTATTCTCAGGTACTACAGTGTTCTTACCAACAGCCAACTCAGGCAGTTGACCACATACTTTAAAACCCCTCACAATACTGTGGATATTTTAAAGAAATTAATTCAGCTTGTCATCAACTCTGCTTATCTTTAAATTTCACCAATGTGTTACCTGTTGTACAGCCACTGACTTCAAAGTGCCCACTTAATGTTTGCTGTTACAGAGTGCAGGTCATCAACAGATGGACTTTGCAGGAAGGTTTTTATGGCCAAGCTTGTGTTTTATCCCCATTAATTTGAGGTTGGAAGTGGAAGGGGCTGGGGAGATGGATTAAACAGGAAATTGCCGGGTTTCCTCCGAGAGCTGAGGAGTGTGATCTTGTAGAGCCTGGAAAAGTTTAATCGAATTAATATGCTGAGGAATTAGAGCTCTCTTTATGAACATCAACTGTGGCTAAGATTCTGAATTTTGTTTCCTATTTCTCATATGGTTGGGTCACCTCTACTAAGATTTTCCACACAGTTAAAAGCAGTTCAAGCTCCCTCATAACTTCTGAACTGGGTCCATTACGTAAACGCAATCCACTGCCATTTGAGAGAGATTTCAGGTCCCCCCATTATGGTAACTACTCTGGGCTACGTGTGGATGAGAAACCATTGGCTTGTCCTGGAGTGTTGCAGTGACAGGGTGCGCTGTGGAGGTGAGTGATGAGCATGTGGGTTTGGGCTGCTCCCAGCCAGTGGAAGCTTGATCTCCCCAGGGATGCAGTTTTGTGCCTCTCCCTCTGCAGTCATCGTGCAGAGGCTGCAGACAGTGGAGTGCTGTGTGAGAGGAGATGTCCCATTTACGGAGACGGGAGGTGAAATAAAAGGCAAAGAAGTAAGGAGAATGGTTTTGGCTGAGGGAGGAGGTGGTTGAACTCATGGTGACCCATTTAGGTAACTAGTTGCACTTCACCAACGTGAGGATAGACATTGCTCTCTACAACTACCTCAAAGGAGGTTGTAGTGAGGTGGGGGTTTGTTTCTCCTCCCAAGTAACTAGTGATAGAACAAGAGAAAATGGTCTCAGGTTGCATCAGGGAAGGTTTAGATTGGGTATTAGGAAATGTTTCTTCACTGAAGGAGTGGTCAGGCATTGGAACAGGCTGCCCAGAGAGGTGGTGGGGTCACCATCCCTGTGGGTGTTCAAAATACGTGTACATGTGGCACTTCATGTTTTAGTTGACATGGTGGTGTTGGACACACAGTTGGACTTGGTGATCTTACAGGACTTTTCCGACCTTAAAGAGTCCATGATTCTATTAATGTCAGCACTGATAGTAAAAAGTCATACAAACCTCTGCAGTGGTGATAAACCTTCTAATTGTACTTGATTTTCACAGCTCAGATGGTGAATTCATCAATCCAATACTTGGTTTTGCCTTTGTTTTAAAGTGTCCCTGGAGGGGAAATTTGCCCTTCACCTGGTTGCCACGCAGGAAGCCCAGCTGCTCTTTCAGGCTCCATTTCCAGACACGGATGCCCTCAGCTCCCATTCTTCTCTAAGAAGATTGCTAATAATTCTAGCAGCTCCCAATCTGGGTTTTTTTTCAGTCTAAGAAGAGAATTTCAAAGGAAGACTCATCATGCCTGATGCTTAAAAAGGATTTGAACACTGTGTGTTCAAAGCACTTTCTTTTCAGTGTCCTGTCCCCATCATTGCCGTCTATCCTAGCAATGATTCCTGTGTCATCTGTGACTTCATCCCCACCCCCTTATATGGATTTTTTTTTTTCTGTTTTCAGCCTGTGACATTGATGCATGGGTCTGATGCCACCTTACTGACCTATGTGGCCACCAGGGCCGCAGGCAGTTGCAGCCAACACACGTGCCCTGCTTGGGAGGCGAGGCACCGTTCTCGGCGTGCCACCGCATTGGAGCTGACGCTTTTGGCAATCAAACTGAGGAGCAACGCGACAGCTGTGTGAGATCACTGTGCTGCCAGAGCTTATCCAGTGGGGCCCTGTTTTGGAGACTGGCACTGCATGTCTGGCTAAACAGACTGTTTTGCCTGGTTATAATGTGCTTTTGTTTACTTGAGATCAGAGAGGATTTCTTAGCCTGACTGGTGAACTTCAGCTGACCAGAGAGGTGTGCATGTCCTGGTCTCTGTGCTACAAAAAGCAGTATCCTAGGGACAGTTTTGTTGCTTACTTATGCTCAGGACCTCTTGACGTTTCATGATCGGGACTCTAAATACAAGGATTTTGGCTTCCTCTGGTAAATTGCCTGTGGTAATGCAGATAATGGCACTTACTATCAGATGCATTTTCACATGAAACATGCTTCTTTTTCCTTGAAGATTAATATATCCTTTTATAAAATGCTGCAGATGCCTTTGAGTGTTTGCAGTATCACTTTAACCTTCACGTTGAGAGAAGTCAGGCTCAGCTCCTTGGCAGGAAAACTGTTTTTTTAAACAAAAAGCAGCAGAGTCATGGTAAAGTCCAGGAGTTTGCTAAGCAGGAGTCCTCTGTCTGTACGAAGCTGCAATATCACTGAGTTTCCTTCTTGGCAAAATTTGTTTTCTCTGCCCCTGCAGGTGTTGTTGCCCTGTAGACAAGCTATTTCTAGTGCACCCTCTGTGCAGCCAAGGACTGCAGAGGCAAAGGAGAGCTGCAGATTCCCTAGAAATTCATCATTTCATACATTTGGCCAGTCTGGAGGCACTTTTGAAGTGCTGTATTATTATAGCATTTTAAATGAAGACTGACAGAGGTTGAAAAGGTGTGTTTGTGATCTTCTCTAGCTGATCCTGCTCTGGGGGCGGGGGTGGCTAGAACTGGATGGTCTTTTTAGGTCCCTTCCAACACCTATCATTCTGTGATACTGTGACTCGGTGGGATGCAGGGCCATGGGAAGGGACAGCACTGGACTGACAATGTGGAATTCAAAGCAGAAGGACTGTTCCTTGGAGGATAAACCTGACAGATTTACATGGGTGACTAAGGTGAGAGACCTAAGATATAAACATCTTAGAAATGCTTTAAACACTTCAGTCCCATCTTTCTTTGTGTTGAATGTTGCATCCAAGATTCCTGATTCTTCTAAGGTCTGCTTTATGTAGGGTTGATCATGTTAACAGGAGAATGAATGAAGGTCTAGAAGGAGCTAAGTTTTAAAATGTGTGTTAGCTATGCCAGGTTGGAAAAGAAAAACTGAACACATGATGCTACTGGCAGCACTTGGACTTCTGAGTCTTGACATAGTCAACACTGATGAAATTAATCTAACGCAGCCCTAAAGAGTGTGGGCATTACACAGTGCTGGCAAAGGAGAGGGGCAGAGTCAGAACAGTGAGGGTATTTGCTAAAGCTGCTGTACAGACAGAAATTTTCAAAGAGGACTCCTTCATACCGTGAACAGTTTAAGCATAAACATTCTGTGGCACAGCTGGGTAGTTCAAGCATGAAATAAACAGAAGATCAGTGTGTGACCTCCTCTAGGGAACCTGCTTTGGTAGAGAGGTTGGAGTTGATCTCTTGAGGTCCCTTCCAATCCCTGGTCTGTGATTTCTAGTGTATAAGCTGAAATAAATGTGAAAAGTGAAGAAAAAGTGTAGTAGCATATTGTCAGGGTGTACATCTGACCGAACCGAATCAAATCACAAGACCGGCCCTGTTACAGGACGTACGTACTTCCTATATGTGTATGCATGCAACGACACAAGTTATGCCGGAACAGCATCTCTTGACAATGTACTATATCTGACCCAGAATCCCTCTCTGTTCCACCACCACCACCCTGTGTCCTGCAGCTTGTCTCGTGCTCCCGAAGCCCGAGGTTAACCAGGACCGTATCTCTTTAAAAAACAAAGCCCTCCCANTGGGGGGGGGAGGTAGGGGGAGCTGCGGCGCTTTGGGCGCTCGCAGGTCGAGGAAGCCTGGGCCGCGACGCGTTTAACAGCCTATTCAGGCGAACAGCCGTGTCGCCGGAGCCCCTGCGCGGTGTCTGGGTGACTGGCGAGCCGCAGTGCGCTGGCGGGGTGGTGGGACGTGGGGCTGTGCTTGCTCCCCACCTCCACCAAGGG
>VXBZ01005880.1:105750-116747 GCA_013399135.1 Heliornis fulica | reverse complement strand
CGGGGTGGTGGGACGTGGGGCTGTGCTTGCTCCCCCCCTCCACCAAGGGCTTCGCCGTGCTGCGCTCCAGAGATGCGCTAGTGAGTTGCTGCAGTGCCCCCCGCCCTGTGCAAAGGCCTCGCTGGATTTCAGAGCTGCCTTCAAGCGCTGGGACACACAATACATTGTTGTCACTGATGGCCGGCTTAATTAAAAAAAAAAAGAAAAAAAAAAGAAAAAAACCTGGAATTACTTGTTACACAAACTTACTGCGTGCCAGGCGACCCATTCTTTATTTTTCTTATGTATGCTGTTGTATAAAGCTTATGAAATTCCAGTTGCCTTGAGTGTTACCGCTGGAGACTTTTTCTTAACATAGCTCTTCCCAGAAGAGTGCCAAGTATGATTTATTACACAAAGGAATGAACATTTTCTTATCTTTGGACTGGTTCTAGTTGAAGGAGATGTATGTATTGTTAAATGTAAACATTTGCTCATAAGGAAATCCAGTATCTTGCTGCTTGGAAATGATTTGGTGTTTTTTATTCTGTGTATGCTCTAATGATCTAGTACAGCTTTAAAACCAAGTGAAAAAGCAGAGCTACAGGAAGTTTACTGTACTGTGTTTCTCAGTAATCTTTGTTGTAGCTAAAAACTGACTGCATCAGCAGAGTAAAAAAACCTATGTAATAGTATTTGTTATTTGATGAGAACATTAATTTTACTTTCATCTAAGTACTGTGTAAGAGCATGGTGATTTGCTGTAACCCAAAGCGTATCACCTATTTGATGGCCTCTGCAGTGGTGCCTTGGTACTTACCCAGCTGCTGCAGGAACCCCTGGGAGGTCTCACTCCAGTAGCAGTGGGGTAGCTGTGATGAGCAGCCTTTGCTGGTGCGGTGAGGAGGGTGAGTAGAATATGCAAAGAAGAGTATTCTTTTGTTCATTTCTTTTGAGACCTAGCAGAGCTGCAGCTTCTGATGGTGATGCCTGTAGGCAACTACATGCTCTTGACTCCATCACACTGATGACCTCAGTAAGGATGTTAAGGCAGATCCTCCCTTACACTGAGAAACCCACAGGGAAGTTTTCTCATCATTGCTTTTGGACTTTCCCTCACCTTGTATTCTCAGAGTTATTATAGCTCCATCAGCTGTTTATTTCCAAAACATGTTCTTATTGTTTGCTACCAGAAGCTCAATTATAAGAGCCCAAATTTACCCCTTAGTGAGCTTATAACAAACTGCTGTTACCCAGGGAGTGCTGCAGCAGTGACTATGAAAGCTGAGGCTGTGATATTGTCAGTGTTCATTCTTGTCCCTTCCTCTCCTGTGTCAGGGTTGTCACCCTCTCAGCACCGAGCAGCAATCTCTGGTTGCAAACAGGATTCCCAAAGATTCAGAGAATAATCATCTGCATTGTTGTGTGAGCATCACAAAAATACACAAAGAATACTAAAAGAATGCAAAAACTCAGTCCCACATAGGGAATTTCTGTTCCCATACTGAAGATGTGCATGTCCATGACATCATCTAATTTCTCAGACATGGTCCTTCCCTGGCCTCTAGGGCAACAGGCCCAGATTGATAAGAAATGTAATATGGAGGATCTGAGATGCCAAAGTGAGGACCATGCTTGCCGGAGGCTCTCTGTGAAGTCAGTGGAAACACAGGGGCACGTCCAGGAAAGCTCATATGTCACATACACCTAAAGTCGTCAAGTAGCCAATGTGTGTCAGTGTTTGGGGCTTCTTGGACCCTACTCTCAAAATCACAGTGTCTAAAACCTAGAGAAGTTTTTATATTAAAATATACAAAAGTATAATCCAAAAGAACATTTTCCTGAAGAGTTTAAATACTCACTCTCCAGTTTGTATGAACCCTTGGAATAACACATGAAATTGAAAAAATGCATGTCACATTTTTGAGGTATTTTATCTTTTGAAATATTTAATTATTTTAGAAATAAGTGTTAATTCATTCAGCAGGTTTTTTTATACACATGCTTATTCCACAATTATTTCTGCATCAGCTAAGATATATAACAAGTTGCACATTAATTTAGTACAGAAGGTTTTCTCTGATCATATTCAGATTTTTCTTATAAGTAATAATACTATGTGTTTAGTATGTATATCTATTATAAATCTAATAAGTATTTAATGGGTATATTTGCATTTTAGCAGTCTTGAACTAAATCTTTTAATGGGGTGGTCTAGTTTATTATCATTTTTCATCTGCTTTTTGATCAGCTCAATAGGAAGTTTGTTTGGGGGTTTTAGCAATTATATTGTTGGCTGGTGGAAGTAGACCAGAGCTGTGTGAAGAAGGAAGGTTTCGCACTGCCTGTGATGACCTACATGTGTTTACACACAAATAAATGTGCAGCCTTGAAAGTCCAGCTAGAAATAAATGAGGCTTAGTTTGCTTCCTATAGCATACTTGTAGAAATATTCTCTGCCCAGGAAAAAAAAAAAACAGAATAAGGCAGTGTTTCTGATAGGTGATGATTACACTCAGGACATGATAGGTCAGGTGCTTCAGGCTTCTCTGGTGACCTCTCAGCAGGGTATGCATGTGCCCCAAGCTCCTCTCACTGGTAAGGTTTGGCTTCTTTTTTTCTTACAGGGGAACGATACAGCTGGCTGCATATCCCTATCACCACCTATTTGAGATAAGACAGCTGGTGAAAAATAGTAAAGGTCAGAGCTTTAATGTTGTGGCCTTCCATGAAGAAGGAAATAACAATGTTAGTATTTAAATTACCAGGTTAAAGGCAAAATGAACAGCTAGTACCTTGTTTTGGGAGAGACTGATTTACACGTCTGCCTCTTTGTTAGTTATATATGATGTGTGGTGGAGCTTTGCAGTATTAAGGGCAAAATTATTGTCATGTTTTAAGTAACATAAGCTGAGATCATGCAGAACATGATAGTAGCTTCAGAGTGGTCCGATGTGCTTTACAAGCAGGCTCCAGCTGTCACCAAGAACTGTTCCATTAAATCATTTGAACTATGAAAGAAATTGTTAAGGTCAGAAGATGTCTGAAAAGCCATTGGGAGAGACAGGGAATTGCAGTACCGTGCCCTCAGTTCTTGCTTATGCTACCTGTGTTGTCCCCTTAAATTACCCCATGTAAAGCTTCCCCTTCCTTCTCAAACTTCTTGCTTTATATTGTTCTTTTTCTTCATCCCAGGCCAACTCCTACATGAATTACCACTTCTGATGCACTCTCATGAGGTTTGTAACAGCAGTGTCCCCAGCCTTCCCCCGTCCTCCAGTGGCATCTCACATTTCTCCTATTCCCCAAGGGTGAATTTGGAGACTTTGGACGTATCTGTGCTGCTGAATAAGAGAGCTGGGGAAGAAACACCTGCTCAGGCCCTCAGCTCTCTCCTTTGTGCTCAGAGGTGCAGCCAAGCTCATGCCTGTATGGGACTGGCACAAGCACGTGCTGAGCTCTGTCTAGAGCAGTCCATGGATGAGAGATTGAACAGCCTCTGCAGTGGAGAGTGCTTTTTGAACTGCAGAGTGACATGGAGTCTAAGTGCTAACATGTCATTTTCACCTTCATATTGGATTGGCATGGAAAACAGTTGGCTCTTGGCACAGGGTCATGCCAGCCCAGCAGACCTGTGCCATGCAGTATCTCATCCTAACAGTGTTGATGCACCACAACAAATTAGAGTGAAGAGCTGAAGAACTTAAAAGTGCTTTCTGATTTGGTTTGGTTGCTTCTTCCAGTGCTAAACAAATCTCTTTAAATCATATTGGCTGTTTGATATTTATAGAATGCATGCAAATATACACAGGGACTTCTCCCAAACAGTGATAGTCGTTTGGAAAGCTCATCACTTTTGGGACATATACAATTATATACCAAATTTATTTAGCTGCATATATTAGAAAGCACTCCCTTACTGTGGAAAAAATGGATCATTAGACCTGAAAAAGCTTTTTCATCTCTTATGTGATGAAAAACCTGCTTTAAGTCTCTCATTAGCTGTGACAAGGATGATGTCAGACAAGTTGTGTGTGCCCTATCTTAAAAATAACAAATGGGAAGGACCATGTCTTCTCTCTTGCTAATGGATCAGTGTTACAGCTGGATGAAAAAGGCACCAGCTTGCTTTATGGAACACAATGTAGTCACAAAATTGCTCAGACTCAGTTGAGTGTATTGATTCCAGGAGCTTCAGCTTGCCCTTTCATCTTGATCTCTGGCATCTCTCATCATGTTGTAAAATACTACTTTGATTAAGGGGAATAGCAATAAGCTCCTAAAGATTTTTTATTTTTATTTTTTTAAAAAAAAACCACCTTAGAAATAATAGAACAAAGTGCATATTCTTTTTGGTCAACCTAAACTGTATAATATAAAAGTTTTACAAATACCCTTTCAGTGGAGCTTCATTTATTAATTATTAATTTAGCAACTCAAATCTGAAACATGTTTCTTATTTTTCTATTGCAGTGCTGGCAGAGAGAGCTTTGTTGTTATAAGCTTCTCATTAATCATAATTTTCACTAATAAGGTGCTGTTTAATCAAGTAGTTTGAAACACTCTGCAAACACTCATGAATACAGCTTTACAATAACCCTGTTGCTTACTAAAGCTGTTTGTTAATGACATTATTTCTGTTTCATATGCTGAAATATTATCTTGGCACACCATATCCAGCCAATTCTCTTTGTTAACCTTCTTGCTTCTGCAACACTTGGCATTCCTAGACAAAAATTTTCAGCATAGTGTCTCAGTTTAGAGACAAGCTCTCCTACTAGGGGAGAAGAAATGTATCTAGATAAATTCCCTGCTTAAAAGCATACTAGTCATAGACAGAGGATGCCGTATCACTTGTCATTAATTTTGGCTGACAAATGGCATAGAGATGAAAATACTTCTGCTCATGTCTGTCAACATGTATCCATACTTGTATAAGTACACAGTGATCTTAAGACCTTCTTCCAGCTGCTTTTATACAAAGCTAGGCTTGGAGGAACAGAAGAGAAAAGAGAAAGTGCATTTATAGAATCATAGAATTTTTAAGGCTGGAAATGACCCCTAAGATCATCCAGTCCAACCATTAACCTACCGCCACCAAGTCTACCCTTAGACCATGTCCTCAAGCACTGCATCTACCCGTCTTTTAAACACCTCAAGAGATGGGGACTCAACCACCTCCCTGGGTGGACCGTTCCAATGCTTGATGACTCTTTCAGTAAAGAAGTTCTTCCTAATATCTAACCTAAATTTTCCCTAGCGCAACTTGAGGCCATTTCCTCTAGTTCTGTCACCTGTTACTGGGGAGAAGAGACCAACCCCCACCTCACTGCAACCTCCTTTCAGGTAGTTGTAGAGAGCAGTAAGGTCTCCCCTCAGTCTCCTGTTTTCCAAACTAAACAACCCCAGCTCCCTCAGCCGCTCCTCGTAGGGCCTGTTCTCCAGACACTTCACCATCCTCGTTGCCTCGTTATTTTTCATTATTTTTCATCAACATTTGGCTTTGCAACTTCAGGCTTATTTACCTTTTAGTCTGAAGGTAAAGTTGCTAGGTAGATGAATCACACACCATGGAGCTTGTCTCAGTTTTGAGTCTGTTTCTGAAACAGCTCCTTTTACTATGCATAACATAAATTTTATGTCTGTCCCAAATCTTAAATTTCACAGTATCTTTTTTTGTGCTTTTTTAGTTAGTCTTGCCTTGTTGATACTGACTCAGATGCTGTTGGGCAAATTATTTTCCTAACTTGCCACTAGAGTAAGGCTGGCCTCCTCTCTGCTTTTCTTCATCTCCTTTCCTAAGCAACCCCATCGTTGCCTCTCTTGATTCCTCTCTTTTCCTAAGCATTAAGTGTAAGTTGCCTTTCCTGACTTTCAAAGCCTTTGCAACCCTCAAGCATGTTCTTCTCTAACACCATGACATCGACCTCTGTTTTTGGTTGGTGAGCAATGACAGTCTCTAAGGTTCCCATATTATTTTTTCAGTTGAACCTTTCAGTATTTTTTCCCACAAAAGTTCAGAGGTTGCTAGGTGCTGATCTGAATCGAGTGAGGATGAAGAGAAGGCACTGTGCAGCTTGTCTCTGAAACCACATCGCATAACGTGGCCCTGTTTCCCTACAAGCTGATGCTAACAGAAAGGAAGGACAGTGTAGTTGCCTTCATCTCCTCCTCACCTTTCCTCATTACTTCCTAAAATATCACAGAGAACTCAAGTTTGGTAATGAAATATTAAAAAAGGACAATCTTTCAGCTATTTCAGTGTTACAGCACCAGTGTGCCCTGCTAACAGGTACTGCAGGTGCTGTTTCTAGGACTGCGATCCTGGGGTCAGCACTGGGGTGTTGCGACTGTCATTGTTAGGGGATTTGGAACTGCCTTGAAGGGAGTTTTCTGAGACACCAGGCAAGTCTTCACACTTCAAGTAACCTTTTTTTTACTCAAGAACTGTGAAAACCAAGTACCAATTATTAATCGTGTGTGACAGTCAAGCTGAAGGTATAAGACCATAAATCTCATGCTGCTTGGTTGGTGCTGATGGACACAATCATTGATAGACTCTGATTAGTCTCATTAATTAGCCTCTGGAACTGAGATGGCCAGAATAGAGAACTTTTCAAAGAGGGGAGCCAGAATTAAAGGGAGATGGTTTTGTTTTTCCCAAATGCCACTTGCCTTCAATATGCCACAGGTATCGATGGAATTCATATACATTTCTCCATAGGTGAGGACCAGTAACACTTCTTCCCTCCACAGGTCTGGTCTGTTTGTTCTGGTAGCTTATGTATTTCCAAGCTGTTTGCTGATGATGTGATTCCTTCTAATAGTTGCAGATTGAGTACTTTTATTCTAGACTTGATGCTCTTATGCAACTACACCAAACAAACATCTGTTACAAAATATTTTGCTGTCCTGTGACATGTCTGGGTGCAAGGCAAAAGGGATGCATTTCTGACACAAATTGGGCAGTCTTGTGGTACCTCAGGGTGCGAGCAAACAGAAGAAAATCAACAACACAGAAATTCCGTGCCAGCTGCCTGACCCCCCAGAGTGAGCTTCCGTTTTGGGAGACCACACTAAAACAATTTTCTGTTCGCTTTGGGATTAGACCTATACAATTAGCAAACCTGAGATGTGTGAGTGAGCTTCCTTTATAATAAAGCTTTGCTGACAACACTAAAGTATTCCCGAATCATAAATACCAAATCCTTTCATTTCATCCAGTTCTGTTGGAGAAATTATCGCTGAATGCAGTGATGTGGTGATGTGGCTACAGGTCAATGAGCTCAGCTGCGCTCAGATAAAAGGCCAGATGCAAATTTCAGAGGTGAGATCTTCTCCCCACCCCTTCCCAGCTGATGTTTTCCAGCTACATGGATTAAGACACTGACAGTTTAGGTGTCCCAAGGGATACCCGGGGCTTGGCTGTGCACAGAGGCATGATGAGGGGTTGGAAAGGATGTCCTGAAAGAGATCAATGTTCTGTTGAGGCAGTGAGAGCCATTTTTGAAAGAAAGTCAACACTTTTCTCTGCTTGCGTCTCCTTTTGGAGGACTGCCTGAGAACCTAATTTATTTTATTATTAATTTTTCCCCATTGTAGGCTGAATTTATTCCAGAGTAATTTAAACCTATATATTTTTGCACCCACAGGATCTATTAGGTTAAAAAGAGCTTCAACCATTCCTGTGCTTATCGATGAATAGATTAACAAAGAATAATCTCACCTTTTCTTTGCTGACTTCTCTCATTATGATTGTCTAAATATCCTAGTTTCTCTTAGTCTCTGCTTAGAGGACAGGCTTTTGATTCCCTTGGCTCCCTCTTAGGTCTCAAGTCATGTCTGCGGGGAACTCTCGCTAGCTTATTATTGTTGTACACCACAGAGCTGGTTCTGTACCTACAATTACTTTAATTATTTTCATGTTTTCCTTTTTACCTAATAGTTTTCAATGTGTTCAGTGTTTCTAAACTTCGAGAGATGAGATTTGTGCCATTTCCTTTATCTGGAAAATAATTTTTAATGAAAGATATTAGGTTGATTTTTCATATTTTGTTGCATTTTAACTCATTTTGCATTTGCTTTCATGTGTTTAACTAGTCTTTCTTTTCTAAAGCCTTGCATGCTATTGATGTTGCACAAAGGATCTTTAGTTGCCCAGATCACTTTTTCTCAGTTGTATAATGTTAGATTGATTTACTGTAAACATTTCCTACTAAAACTGATTTCTTTTTTTTCCAGAATTGTTGGACAGAGATAATCAGGTTTCTCCCAGAGTGAGTTAACTTGAACTCCTACCTTAGTTACAGTAATTTCATTTTCACTTTTTTTTTCTTCTGCCACAATCTGCAGTCCAAAATTCCCATGAAGGTCCCTGACACGATGAATCAGAGCTCAGCTTTGTCAGATGCAGTAACAAGCAATATACGCTTGTCTTGCCTCAAACCAGGGCTGTATGTGTATCTTGCACCTTCTGAAGTAGAGAATGATGTGGCAGGCTGATGATGTTATCAAGATTACCTCATCAAAGGTTTTCCAGTAAAACAACATGAAAAAAAAAAGGTTCTTTGCCATAGTAATTGAGGAGAGGATAAGTCTTAGGAGGAGGTTTAGCTTCTTTGAATGCTCCTTTAAATGCTGCTAATATTTTCCCCTCCGTTAAAGTATTTGTAATATTGTGTAACTGCACATTTGAAATTTCCTCATGGGGCTTTTATCAGTCAAATGTGGATTTCTGAATTGTAGGACTGAGAATTTCACTCTACCTCAAACCTTTAAGAAGGCAAAATACATTCATGCAATAAATAAATACATCCATCACACTTATGTATACCTCATACGGGTTAGTTTTTTGTGGCTATCAATCTTTCCCAAATCCAAGTATCTGTAAACAAAAGGGGGAACTTCCATATAATAATAAATACTCATTTAGTGAAAGAAAAAAGATTAATTCAGTACTTGCAACAACTTGGTTCCTCGGGACTTTCAGCTAACTCCGATAAGTAATTCTTTCTGATCTTTATTGTAATCATAAGAATAATAATAATAACAATAACGAAAAGGACCCTGAACTGTCCTTAGCAGCCAGAAAGTCCAACTAAGAACACAACTTCTCCTAACAGCAGGCTCACATCCCTCCCTCTTAGCCATCTCTGCTGCAGGGTGATTGGGGAGGAAGACAGGGCCAGAGGAGGTAGCGAGACCAGCTATGATACTGATAGATGAGGTCACACTGTGTTCAGGAATAGTAATGCCTAACCCAAATATGAATTCATTTTATTGATTGAAGAAATTATTTTTAATGATCTGAACCCATGTGCTCTGAATCTAAATGTTGAAGTTAGATGAGTAGGAAAATTTGAATATAGCTAAACCCTTCACTTGAAGGTAAAATATTTTTTTTCAAAAAACATTGTGTGAAAGGATAACTTTCCATATATATGCTGCATTACTTATGAAAATTATTTGGAGTTTAATTTACTTATTAGGTATGAAATTTTCCTAATATTTTTTTTTCTGCGTTAGATACTTGAACATAGATAAAGACTTAATTATTTGTGATCATCCAAAATCAGTAACAACACAAGCTGTGTTCTGATTCAGTGTACTTAAGACTTAATAGCCTATTAGTATTTTACAAAGTGGATGGCAAAACAGATAAAGTATTCAGATACCAAGGTTAGGTATCCAGAATTTAGAGTATAACTAACTTTATAGTAAATAAATATTCTTCCTAACTTCTTTCAAGTAAAGTAATTTGCTATTTCACCTTAAGTGTGTTTCTGCAAAGTGCACTTCAGGTGCGCTCTTAGACTTCATGTATTTTCTTTAAATATAACCATAAATCATATCCCTGCTATTTTTTCCCCGCTGTATAATAGACCCATTGTTCATATGTCTGTGACTGCAGAGCTCTTTAGGTTTATGTATAATGGTTCAAAGACACCCTCAGTTTCCTGTTTCATTGGAAAAAACATGAAGTGGTTCAGAACTAGCTCTAAGCACAAATGGTTCACCTTCTGCTTGTCCTTTTGTGTGGCACTCACCACTTTTGGTTTCAGAGGAAAGGTCTTAAAATCTCCAAGTTTCTGAAGAACATCTACAAGGTTTTTAGCCATATGATCATTCCCTCAGATTGGCTTTTTGTTTTTTAAGCCTTTGAAAAGCTTTAAAAAATATTTGTCATAATAATATGATGTGCTGGTTTAGAGGTAAACTGGCAGGAGAAATGGACCCACCACAAGAGAGATTATAAGTCAGAGTTACAATTCAATGAAAGATATTACCATACAAACACTGACACAAAGAGAACAACCTGCTTTCAACTCACCAAAACCCAGCAGTAAACCCAGTGTCCCAGGGCACAAGCCCAAAGGGGTTTGTTAGCCCCGGTGCTGAGATCCACGTGGCTCTCTCGAGTCCAAAGCAAAAAGAAGTGAAGAGTCCGTTGCTGCAGATGACGGCTGTGGCCCGGCCAAAAGCGATGGTTGTAGTCCGGTCGAGAGCGATGGCTTCCTCCTGTCAAGGTTCCGCTGCTCCTCTAGATCCAACGAAGAGAATCTTAAGGTCTTCTGAGCCCTGTTTATATATCCTCAGGGAGCACCCAGTCCCTCCCCCAGGGCGGGGACTCACACAATGGGTAATTAACTGTGAGTCATGGGGTATGGTTGGACCATTGATGGCCCATTAGCACCCACGCCCCCTCAGGCTGAGTGTGAAGGTGCTAACGACTTCCTGGACAACTGTTGCAAATGGTCCATTATTCTTGAGGAATGAATAGAGGGTGTAGAATACACAGCCTTGATCACCCCCACACAGTGATAACCGGTGTCTCTTGCTGAACTAGGACATATGACTAATTAAAAGTTTTGTAGAATCATAGAAAGGTTTGGAGTAGAAGGAACCTCAAAGACCACAAAGATCATCCAGTTTCACTCACTGCCATGAGCAGGGACACACTCCACTAGACCAGGTTGCCCAAAGCCCCATCCAACCTGGCCTTGAACACTGCCAGGGAG
>VXBZ01005880.1:90086-105169 GCA_013399135.1 Heliornis fulica | reverse complement strand
TGTGGCCTCTGCTGGACTCTCTCCATGAGATCCCTGTCTTTTTTGTACCAGGGAACCCATAACTGGACACAGGACTCCAGGTGAGTCCTGACCAGGGCATAGTAGAGGGGCAGGATCACATCCTTTGACCTGAAAAAAAAGAAAAGAAAAATGATTAGAAAATTAGAAGAAAAATTTCCTTCTAAAGTAAATATACTGTACTTTAGTTTAAACCCATTACCCCTTGTTCTGTCTCACCATACCCTTGCAAACAACTCTCTCCAGCTTTCCTGTAGCCTTTTTCAGGTGGAAAAGGTGTATACACTATATACACTGGAAGGTGTATAAGGTCTCCCTGTAGCCTTCTCTTCTCTAGGCTGAACAAGCCCAGCTTTCCCAGCCTATCTCCATAGGAGAGGTGCTCCAGCTCTCTCATCATCTTTGTGGCCCTACTATGGACTTGCTCCAACAGGTCCATGCCTTATGTTTGGGGCCCCAGAGCTGAACACATAAATAGCATAAAGTGTTGGCATTTTTTAAAGCCTTGAGTTTAATATTGAAATTGTATGGGATAGAACATGAAAGCTCATGATGGGCATAACAGTATCAATGCAGAGCCATGTAATTGATTGCTGGCACTCATTTGTATCTGCTAGTGGCCTGAACTACTCATTTCACTTAAAATTGCTGCATGAAAACTGTCTAGACAGTAAACATATTATGGACATACCTCCTTTACTGCCAGCATTTATACCTTGCTGACATACTATTATATTACACTGTATCAGGTCCATCTCACATTTCTGCAGAACAGCTGTCTCTGAGAAGTGAGTCTGTGCATTTGTGTGGTACCTACAGTTGTGTGATAGCCATGAATTTAATTTAACCTTTGACAGAAATGCATTTTGAACCCAGCTAGTATACTTGTGCATTGGCAGGAATAATTTGCGTTTAAGAGGTGTCTTTATATAGACCATACCTAGATGGTCTGTTTTTTCAAGGTGTAGCTGTTTGCTCTGGACTGCCGGCTGTATACAAACAGATCTGTTACACGCTGGCTTTATAGCCTTGTATGACTGAAACACTAAATGTGTGACAGTCTAAATCTGTGGAACAGTTACTTGTGTTAGTATTCATACAGGTTCATTTTGACACAAGTTTCTGCATCCTGTTCTGCACGTAGACGTAGAGTACTGCATCCACAGAGTTCACATTGACGTAATACTCATCTTTGTGCACCAGTTCTTGTTCAGTTGGAAGGGACTTACAATGACCACCTGACCACTTCAGGGCTGACGGAAAGTTAAATCATGTCCAAATGCCTCTTAAACACTGACTGGCTTGGGGCATCGACCACCTCCCTGGGAAGCCTGTTCCAGGGTTTGACCACCCTCTCAGTAAAGAAATGCTTCCTCATGCCCAGTCTGAATGCTCCCTGACACAGATTTGCACCATTCTCACGTGTCCTGTCAATGGATCCCAGGGAGCTCAGTGCCTCCCTCTCCACTTCCCTCCTCAGGAAACTGTAGAGACCCATGAGGTTGCCCCTCAGACTCCTTTTCTCAAAACTAGACAAACACAAACTCCTCAGCTGCTTCTCACAGGACATAATTTACATCCCATTCTCCAGTTTTATTACCCTTCTCTAGACACATCAGAATATATCCACATCGTTCTTAAATTGTGGAGCCCAGAACTGCACACAGTGCCTTGTAGCCATGGAAGTGTGGCTCCTTAAGACTTCTACTACTGTGTGGAGTGGGATTGTAATTGTGAGAATTAAATTTTCCTGCCTAATAAATCTGCGAGAAGGCAGAATTTATTGAAACAGTGGAGCCATTCTGTATTTATAATGGTATACAGGAGATTATGCGGTAGCCCTGAGATGACCCCATACTACTTTAGACCAGAGGTTAGGGTTCAGGTCTCCAGCATGTTCTGCCTTTGTTGGGACTTGTTTGTCAGTCTTCAGTTTTTCCAGGTATCTTTGCTTTTCCTCTCTTAAAGGGGTGTTTCTCTCCACTCACTGGTTTAATACAGAAGATTGCAAGTTTTTAGTGTTACAAGACACATCTTCCCGTATTTGCTGGTAAAACCGTTATTGGTAAAAATCACACTTATGTCATACTCATGAGATGAGAGTTGTACATTTTCATTCAATTTGTACTTCACTAAGAAAGCATTTTGGGAGGGGGGAGAAGAGTGTAATGTCCAAAACAAAAAAAAAATGCTTTTTCTCCCACCCTCTTTATGCATGGACTGTTTGTGATACAGCAAAAGCCATGGTTAGCGTGAGATGGTTGTGCCACAGCATATCCTTGAACCTTGAAGAGAAATACTAGGTACAGCCTAAGTGACCCATGTGGAGCAGAATGACAGGGTGCCTTTGTTTGGCTGTGCACATCCCACTAGTGACGTAGCCACGCTGCGTCTCTGATCAGGTCAGCTTGTTCCCGTGCTTCGCTGATTGCAATAGCTCTGTTGCTGAGGACGTGTATGTCCTGTTGCTGTGGTCCTGTTCATTTCAGTGGGAGTCAGCATAAGCAATAATGGTTTTGTGTTCAAATTGTGCTTTTAAAATGTATAAAACATATATTGAGGACTTCCTATTGCTGTGCTTTGTTCATAAATATTCTCCTCTAAACATTGGGTTGTGTTCAGCAACTCTGATGGTTGTGTGCTTCCTGTGCTGCTGGATGGAGTATTAGCAGGTTTGATTTGGTTGTTATCGTTGAGGAAAGAAACTTGGGTAGTATGTGCACTTTAGACTGATCCCAATATTAAAAGGACAGATGAGGAGGAAACAAATAGATAATCAGATCATCATTACTGGTTTTCACTCCAGAAATGTATGAAATAGTGATAATTTATATGTCTCTACACGATTTGCAGGCAAAACTAAGTATTTGCATAGCTATGCACTAGCACCCATGCCTGTGGCTTCATCCCTGCAACTGGTCACAGGCATCCACAACACTGAAGGCTGTTTTTACAGGTTGACTGCTAAACATCTTTCACCAAAATTCAATTAAAGACAGACATAATATCTTCCAGCAAAAGGTGTTTCCTTCTAAAAACTAATAAATCCCAATGGTAGAAAACTGGTGCAGGCAATGTTTGTAACTGTTTTTTCCTCCAGGAGAGATTTATGGTTATTTCTATAGCAACAAATTCAGTGACAGATTGTGCTCAGATGCTGCAGCTCAGCATCATGGAAAACTGTAAGGTAAGCTGTATGACCACCTCAGGCACTGCAGAAGTGTGAGGTCAAGAAGTTAGTGTGCCACGGTCTGTCCGTACATTGTATCTGACAGCCAAGTTGGCTCTCTGTCTTACCATGGGAGACAACATAGAGATAACTGTCAAAATCTTTCTAGGATTGCAATGTGATCTGGTAGCAAAGTGACAACACCATTGGGTCACATCCATACTGGCAAGGCCATGCATCTTCAAGGACTATCAGAATGATTTGCCAGTGTAGAGGTGTCACTTCATGTTGTGGTATAACTTGATCTTCTGCTAAGCAAACTATTTATCAGAATAATAATTTTTAGGCTGTTTTCAGCTACTTCGGGCCTATCTATTTTCTGGACAAATTGTCAAAAATCCTAGAAGATATTTTTATTTTCCTAGGGTGTGTCAGTACCAAGAACAAGTAACTTGAATAAATGACCTTTTCAGAGTCTTGGGAGAAATACATCTATTGCTGACTTACTAAGGTAACTGATTTAGCTAGAATCTTGTCAGCATGCAAGTCATGTACAGTGCTATGTGTGAAATCACACACAAAATTGCAGTGAGTTAAAAAGCTTCCCCACAGCTACATAGTGTAAAGGACAATCTTTGAAAGGCCAAGTCTAGAAATAGGATGCGGTCTGAGAAACTGTGTCACCCGCTAATTATGGAAAGTCTGTCTCTTATAGTCATAATTAGCTTTCTATTAGAAACCTATTTGTTCTTTTCAAACCTATTTTTTTCTTTTTCTTTCCCCAAGATAACTGAAGCTGCTCAAATAGCTTTACACATTTTTCATGTCTGATTTTGCTCTGGCTGGACCCCCTTGAGCTTGGCTTTCCACTGCAGCCAAAGTGCTTTCCTTGGTGCTCCACTCCCAACTGCAGTGGGTTTTACTCTGCATGGAATGTTTCATATCTGGACAAATGAGCCTGGATTTGCACAGTTGTTTTCATAAGTCTATATCAGTTAAGTATGACTTAAGTGCAGAAGTTTTCTTTGGATTACACAGTATATAAACATCGCAGCATCTGTAGAAAGAAAAAAATTATATTGAAGCCATTTTGTAACACATTATGCTAAATTAAATTCTCCACAATGCTTTTCATGGTAAACATGCACTTGAAATTTATCTCCAGTCCATATACTTGGATATTTCATTTACTAGGTAGGTAAATTCTTAAGNATATATACACACCCCAAATTCTACCCTCCTTTCTTTCATACCATTTGTATTTCAATATCATACTTCCATAGTTCACCTTTTGCAACGTAGCCACAGTTGTTTCCCTTTCTGGGCTGGGAAAGAATGCCTCTGCATTACTGTTTGAGGAGAGAGATACACAACCGCATATTATGAAAAGACTTGCCAACACTGTCAGAGGCTCAGAGAAGGATTTACATTTGTGCAGATGCAGAACAATAATGGAATACCACTGTCATCCTCCCAGCTCTGTCAAACATATCTTTCTTGGGTAATAACATATATCCAATGCAATGTTTTCAGCCGCTTGACAACACATGGTTTGCCTCGCTTATACACTATTCTGGTACTCAAAAATTCTGTGTGTCAGCTTGAAGGAAATAGTTTCTGAAGTTATGTGCAGCATGGGGTAAATGTTGACCTATATATATCTGGGACTGGGGATTAGCTGGGAAGACTTTGAATCTTCCCTATGGAAAGTCATCACAAGGTAGTTAATCTCTTGCTATCACTGCTAGCCATTTGAATAGAATGGCCAAATCCTTCTCCACAAATGTTCTGATCAGCCTATAATTTTACATTAAGGCTCTAATATATGTATTATTGGGCTTTTTTTCTTTTTTTTTTTTTTTTTGAGCAGATGTTGATGCAAAGGAAGAAACTGAAAAACTGCTCATTTATTCAGCATTCTTATAGCCACGTGTGTTAGCTGTTGTACTGATGGTATGATATTGTTCTGGAGGAGCAGCAGGAAACGTCACCGCTCTTTTTTTTTCAGTTCTCCAAGTGCTTACAAGTACTGTAATGCATGAGGCAGTTTATAATTAGTACCATGACTCACTTAATACTAGTAACTGCAACTATGCCCTCGGAGGAAATGACTTTTCCATACCGTTTGGTTCAATCCTGTTTTTTATTAACAGCCCATCCTCTTCTCTTGTGTCTCTTCTTCCAGAACTGATGTTAAGAAGGGTCTTCTAGCAGGTGCAAGGGAGAAGACAAGCCAGACTTCGGCTCTCACAAATACCCCTCCAACTGTGCCTGCTTCCAGAAAAAAAGAAGATAAAGAAGAAACAGCAGCTTCCAGAATTCCATTCCTTCTCCAGAAGATAAATATAAATCAATTGCACAGAACACAGCCTGAATCCAGTTAACGAAAGTAAACAAGGTTTCCTTGCTTTCTGAGACTTTTCCTATTAAATCTTTTCCTGATTATAAGAATATGAACTTCTGTGAACAATTAAGCAAGTGGCTTTAGAAGAAAACTGGAGAAGTAGCAGATGGTGAGGCACACAGACATCTGTGGGAGTTCAGGGAACACTGAGTTGACTTTCACATGCTTGGGCTTTCTCATGTTGACTGAAGAGGGGATGAGCCATCAAGCAAAGGAGATTAAAAAATAATTTGCTAGTTTATAAATCCAATATCTGCTTCATGTTCCTGTTGGAAAGATATCAAAGAAAAAGAGACAATGGAGATCGAGGATAAGAACAGGTAAAAAACCCAACAAACCTCCTAAAAGACTTTTCTGTTAGGCTGACATGTTCTCGTTCAAAACCCCATGGTCAGTAAGTTAAAGACTAGTGTCTGTACAGAATTGCTACTTTTAAAGGTGAAATGAATATCCTAAGTTACAAAATCATACATAGGTTTTGGGGCATCAGATTCTCTTGCATTTACTTATGAATTGAGTCTGTGAAATTAATGACAACTGCTTGAAAAATTAACCGTTTCTGTGAGTTTCATAGTCTAACTTCCAATTTACCTGTACCTGTGCTACAAAGCAAAGAAAGGTCCTTCTGTGAGCAGTACCTAAACAAATCTTATGAGATAAATGCTTATCTGGATGTTAGGTTGCAGTTAGAAGTGATGTTACTTGCTATCAATGGGCCTGCATGAAGATAACAGCCTCCAGCCCCAGCCATGCAGTCTGCAGAATCCCCACTGAGGTGCATTCCTGTAACATGCAGCCTCTGCTTTTTCCTGTGTGTTAAGAAGTGGGAGTTGCTTTGTGTTAGAAAGCTGTTGATAGCAACAGCTGACTGTTGTTTTTGGGGTCGGTTCTACTGTCTTCCTAGGTGATTTTCTATGAATTTATGAAAATTTTATGTATTTCTATTGCAAGGTGACTAGAGGACAGAAAATTTGGAGGATTGAATTTCTTCTATATCAGTTTTGAGTGGTGTTCCCCAGGAGTGGGTCTGATCTTGTTTAACATCTTCACTGATGACCTTGGTGAGGGAATAGTGTCCACCCTCCGCAAGTACAGTGATGATACAAAGCTGGGAGGAGTGGTAGACACGCAGGAGAGCTGGGCAGGGAGGAACCAGGTGAGGTTCAGTAAAAGCAAGTGTAGGGTCTTGCACCTGGGAAGGAACAACCACAGGTATCAGTACAGGCTGGGGGTGACCTGCTGGAGAGGAGCTCTGCAGAAAAGGACTTGGGGATCCTGATGGATGACATGTTGGCCATGAGCCAGCAGTGTGCCGCGGTGGCCAAGAAGGCCAATGGGATCCTGGGGTGTATTAAGAGGAGCGCAGCCAGCAGGTCGAAGGAGGTGATCCTCTCCCTCTACTCTGCCCTGGTCAGGCCTCACCTGGAGTCCTGTGTCCAGTTCTGGGCTCCCTGATACAGAGATGATTAAGGGCCTGGAGCATCTCCCCTGTGAGGAAAGGCTGAGTGAGCTGGGGATGTTCAGCCTGGAGAAGACTAAGAGGGGATCTCATCAATGTTTATAAATATCTGAAGTATGGGAGACAAAGGGAGATGGCCAACCTCTTCTCAGTGGCCTGTGGGGACAGGACAAGGGGCAGTGGTCACAAGTTGGACCACAGGAGGTTTTGCACCAAAGTGAGGAGGACCTTCTTCACGGTGAGGCTGATGGAGCAGTGAAACAGGCTGCCCAGGGGGTGTGTGGAGTCTCCTTCTCTGGAGATATTCAAGACCCGTCTGGACGCCTACCTGTGTGACCTGCTTTAGGGAACCTGCTTTGTCAGGGGGGTTGGACTAGATGATCTCTGGAGGTCCCTCCCAATCCCTACAGTTCTGTGATTCTGTGATTAACCAGGCCCTTCTAATTCAAATTTTGTATATCTGGAAATCTCTGAGGATTAGACATTGCATGTTATCTGTGCAGCAGGCTTGTCTATAATCCATTAAGACAGGAAGGTCTCTTGTAAAGACATAGCCTGATGGTCAACTCACTTGGCACCAAGGACTCAAATGGGACCAAAGAGGAAACTTCAGACCTGCCAGGAACAAGAGCTGGGAAGTATGGATTATCCTAGATAGAGCTGCAGGGCCAATAGCCAAGCTGGAGATTGAGCACTTGAGAGAGGTGGGACTAAACACATTAGGCTTCATTCAGAGCTGTAGCCAGGAAGAGACAAACATGCTTGACTTGACACATGACATGTGAATAGCTCAATCTGTTCTGCTAAAAGCAGATTTCTTGTAGTGAACATTATTCATGCTGCCAAAGAATTAGAATTCTGTATTTCAGTATTGACATCCTTGGATACTACTAAATTATGGGCTTTGTTCCATAAAGATCATGAAAGACAAATATCCTGTCATGTCAATTGTCTATTGATTTTTGCTCATTTAGTTCCATGCAGTTTGGTTAGGTTTTTTGTTTTTTTTTTTAATGTAAGTCTCAGTTAAACTGAGTTTCCATTAGACTATGTAGTGATATTTCAGAATCCCCACAGGAACTTTTTTTTTTATTCCAGTGTCAGTCAATTATAAATAATTACATCTCTCAAAGATTTTGAGACAGCATTTTATGTGAGATTCCACTTGTCTACTGATGTCACATCTAGTTATTTTTAATGGTGGCCATGCCAATTTTCAAATCTGTGTGCAAAATTTGGTCTTTAGATGCCCATCTTGAAGCAGTTTTAGTGCTCTTGTCATGTTATATAAGTTTCCTTCTCAAATTCTGGTCCAGCATGTCTTTAGTCCACTACAAACAGATGTGGTTTTTTTTGGTCAGGGACTAGATTTTATGCTTTCAATTTTTTTTTTTTCTACAGTGTCAATAATCAGATGACTGTGCTCACGGTTGGGGCTTAGTGGAGTTAGTGCAATATATATAAAACCAGTAACTAATGTATAGACTCCCAGCCAGGTTTTACTTTGATGTTTTAGGACTTTTCTCTTAATTACATATTTTTGGTACTGTTAATGGCAATACCCTTGAAATTCCCTTAACTTCCCATCTTCATTCCTCTTTTTATTAACACAGGTGCAATACAAGTTTTAAAAAATGCTTTTCCAGCTAATTTAAAAGAACTTGTCTTCTAAAAAGGCTTAATTGATTACATTTCAGATGGATTTTGCTACACTGTTAGCTCATGTTAAACATATGTTGCGTGTAATCTGTCCACAAAAATCTCTGTGTGCTGAAGTGCTTCAAACTGGTCCAGAGCAGGAGGGAGGGAGTGCACTGCAGCTCTTGCAGTGCTGATGCTCAGGTGCTACATACCTGAGCATACCGTCATGCTACAGCTTTTGTTTGCACAACCCACCAGCTGCTAACCCAGTCTCACTGACTGTGAAACCCTTTGCTGCTGCTTTTTACATTTTTTTTTCCTGCAGTGTGGCTACTTCTGTCAAGATTTTACATAGATTTTAATAGCAGGCATATTGTATCTAATCAACTCTTTCCACAAGCATCTATATGTAAATATGAATACATATGCATAATAAATAAGCATACAGACTGTTGCACATCTAAAATCTACTGTGCACCTTCTATGGGTGTCCTGGTCCCCGTCTCACTTTCCTTAAGCTTTATGGAAACTTCACTTCTACAGTTTCCACTTCTCTTGTGTCCAAATACACAGGTATGCCAAGGGGCATACCGTATCTGTCCTGTCACAGATCTCCTGGCACATTTACATCTCCTGACAGGGATGTAAATAACTGATGGCATTTTCAAAAGCACCCTGCCCCCAACTAGTGAAAGTTTTACCGTCCACATCACTGGAAGCAGTTAGGAAGTCTTCATATCCTTGCTACAGGCTTGCACACCCTCCATGTTGAAGATATCACAGCTGCCTTGTGCTTTGCTTCTCAGCTCCATCAAAATGAGTCAAATTACCTCAACAATTCAAAGAGTAAGAATTTGTTAGACTGGGTAATGCCATCTGAACCGGGGTAAGAGGCAATTATATAAGGTGTTCCACCAGTAAATTGGAAAGAAGAATGACTTGCAGTGGGGGTGTAGGAGGCTGGAAGTATTTGATGTCTTACCCCACATTCCTTTATGTAGGACAGAACATGGAAACACAGCCTCTGATTCCCAATGAATGATTTCACAATTCTTATGTACAAGCAAGTGTCTGGAGCAGTATTTCCTTACAGCTGTTCCAGTTGTGTGACCAGACCAGTCACATAACCCAGGGATTCCTTTCACTTCTCCTCTGTGTTTTCCCAGAAGAGGATGCCCTGTGTCGTTTCTTCCTCTTTTCCTCCCTTTCTCTCACTAGGCCTTACACAGGGCTCATGTTTCTTACTCTGTGCCAACCATCCTTCTGTTGTCTGGGGGATAAAACGTTGCTCCAGTTTCTGTATGAAATCCTATTATGCAGACAGAACTGATACAGAGCTTTTTAAGAAGTAGCACCATCTAATATCTACAGGGTGCCATCCAATATCTGAACTACAGATACCTGTAAAGGTGTTTGAAGTTGTAGCTTTTCATAATTTAAGAAATTTAAGAAAACTGCATATCTGGAAATTCCTTCAGGACCAGAATAAATTTTATTTAATACTCTGGTTCACTGATGCTGAGAAAATATTATGAAGCTTTGGAGCATGATTGAAAGTTGCACTCAGAGGCAATAGGGATGAAGACTTCTTAAAATTATTAATACATATGTAAAGTGGGGCTACTGATCTCAGTTATTGAATGGATTTTCCTCAGGTAGAAAGATAATAGCTTCATGAAGTACCCTGGAATGAAAGTAAGACAAATGACTTAAGGCAGTATGGGAAAAAAAATACCTTTTATAGGACACTTACCATGTATCCTAAATGGAAGCAAAAAAACCAAAAGGATTCATTGTGGTATTTAGGAAGCTACATTAGACACCGAAATCAAATTTCAAGATTAGGATCTGCTTTTTTGATGTTTCAAGGTTAAAGGGGGTGGTCTAAATCTGGCCCTTTTATAGGAACCAAAGACTGTAAGAAAATGCCATCAGTAACTGAACAAGCTGCTTATTAAAAGATGTATGCCAACAGCAGTTCTTGCAACATTGCTGTCCCTCCTAATGCATTTCTCTAAAGAGCAGTCGAGGAGTTTATTTTTATCACATTTTGTACTGGTCTTTTGTTATTTGTACCATCTGAAATAGAAAACCCTGCGATTCTTAGCAAGTCAAATCAGCGGAGTTACTGTACTATAGTTAAGAGTGAAATTAGTTCCTCTCCTTGAGGACTTAAAGTAGCCTTTTCGTAGATATAGATCTGAGAGGAAATCTTAGTTCGGCATTTGAGATTATTTTTAAATTTTATAATTTATTTGTGCCTTCTTCCTCTACTCTTTATTTGCAGAGAATAAACTGAAACAAGTTTTGTGGGTCTTTTAAGTACTCTCCATTAGCTTAGGGCCACCAAGGAACTAGCTTGAACATTAAAGCAATTAAATGAGAGATCAAAATCATCAGATGGAAATAAATGGCTGTTTCTGGCCTCTGTGCCCTTAAATCTTTCAGGCTTTTTTTCTGATAGTTGACATTCAGAAACACATGAGCTTGTAATAGGAGTAAGATAATACTTTCCTCCAGTTCTTTAATATTTGACCAAGCCACAATAATAAGATATTTTGCTTAGAAGCTGCATTTAACATGAAGAGTGCAGAGTAGGAGAATTGATTTAAACTCACTGTACCAATCCACACTGAAACAGTTTCAGCAAATTGCATGGTGTAACAGATTTTAGGGCAAAACTAGGTATTTTCTGTGCTTCACAGGCCAGAGGGTTGGGTTGTTGTTTTGGCCATTTGTACTAGATAGGACTATAGACATTTCAGTGATTTCTTTAAAGAAAAAAAATTACTTGTTTTCCCTTTTTGAAGCTGTTCAAATAAATTAGCAGCTCTTCAGTAAGGGGTGGCTTTCCAGTGAGCAGCACATGTGTCATAAGCAAATGGCAAGTTTATTCTCAAACTTCTTGAAAAGGCATTAGTAAGCAAGGACACAGCAAGCTCCTGGCAGTGACCACAGACCAACGCAATCTGTAATCTCCAACTAAAGTGAGTATGTATGATGTAATGTTTAAAACATCTGTTAGAAACACTTAAGGAATTGATTTAAGAACGGAGGTAATTGCTTACTGTGTTGTAGAAGGTTTTTTTTATATTCTATTGGGCTTGCATTGTCTCAAATCTAGATATAGTTGTTGAGTCACTGCTGCCTGCCTGCCAGCACTGCAGAATGTTATTTGCTGCACTGGGAGCTACTGTACTGCAGCGGGTTTCCTCGTGCATTAGTGACCTAATAATGTGTTTGTCTTATCACACCACACACTCCTATTGCGGACTCCATTCCATCTTTCTAAGCACAGTGAGAAGGAAGAAAGCAGCTTGCATCCATTTTTTTCTGCTACTGCACACTCAAATTACTGGAAATATGAGGTCATTCTGCAACACAGCATTTTCTGTTTTCAAGGAAATGTCACCATGAAAATGGCTTTCATTTTATTAAAAAAAAATACTTTATTGTTGCAGATATTATTTCTTTTTTTTTTTTAATAGCATGTCTCTCCTTGTAAGGGATTATATGACCTAATTTTCCATCAAAGAGAACTCTTGCTTAGAGCCACAGGAGAGTTTTCTGGATGTATTTTTAAATCTAAATGCTGTTCTGTTTGGAAAAGGGGTTACAAAAATGTTAGCATAGGATTTTTTCTATATGTAGTATTTAAAAATCCTCAAACAACTCCCAATTATTTTAAAGATTTTTTTCTCACTGCCTTGGCTACGAAATTCCTACCTGGTCATGTCAAATGTTTTTTTTTTTTTTTTTTTCTTTTCTAAATGTTAATATATGTGATACCTTTAACTTCAATAGGATTGCACAGATTCTGTAGTTCCATTTTCCAAAGGGATAAACAAGATTAATTTATTATTTTTTTAAAAAAATTAATTCTTTTTGTGAAAATCTGCAAACTGGAACACGGGCTCCTTTTGGTCAGGCAGTGTAATTTCTAGTCACCTTTCTCAGATATTTTTATTTAGATATCAGGTCAAAAAAAAAAAAGTTTTACAAAGGCTTTGTCACAAGCGGTAAATAGACAGATTTTGATAATGGATAGCAGGGTATGCATAACTCATTTTGTAATAGAGATATATATTCCACACTCCTGCCAGATGAATGGTCAAGATGTTGCTGATAGAAATCAGAATGATTATTAATACTACGGGACCGGCTTTACATTCCAATTAACTTTCTGCAAATAGGCTTCTACTGAAACTCTACTTGGAATATTTATCTTTTTTTTTCCCCCATTCTTTGGATCTGGTACCAGTATTGGTGTTAACTCCCCTTATCTTTGTTTAATCAGTGAAAAAGGTAATTTGAAATTTTGGCATCACTGAAATCAATGGGAGTCTTGCCTACTACCATCAATAGCAGCATCTAGACAATAAATAAAATAGGATGGGGTCACAGGGAGAGGCCAGAACTCAAAGAGTAAGTGGCATAGCACAGCTCATGACTAAAATACTTAACACTCTTTGCCCTAAAACAAAATATTTTTGTCTAGTCTGCCTGTGTGGAGTTCTTCCTGGTTTATGAACCATGCCTGAAGACTGGTAGTGCTTACAGGTCAAGGCTGTGCCAAGAAGCATGTCAACAATCTGTGAGGATGATCAAAGGGCTTCATTGGAACACATGCCCTAGCCATGCTTACTCTATTAATACAGAGATACAAAGAGAATAAAAATCTTGCTTCTGTCTGGATGGACAGAAAAAAAAAAACAAAAACCAACCCAAAACAACCCAAAGGCAGAAATTAGCAAAAGGGGAAAACAGGGTAGAAAACACAGGATAAATGAGAGGCAACTGAAAGGTGCCCCATAGTAGATAGGAATGGGTCATTAATTCCTGCCACTGTGAAAAACCATTCTCTTTTGTAACAAAAAGGATGAGATTTATGAGAATAGGTATGCCTAAAGGATACTCTTAAAGAAGTAGTCCAACTCCTTTTTCCAGAACCTTGCATGCTTCCAGTTCAGTACCAGCAGTTCTTCCCATCTCTTCTCCCTCTGCTGCAGATGTCACATACAATACAGAATCTGTGGTACCCAGAGTTTTTTTTTTTTCTCCAATATTAATATTAAATCATCACAGGACATAATTTGGGAGTATTGCCTTGTCATGTGATATGGCACAGGTTGGGGAACTTCAGACAATCACTGAGGGTAGGATTCTCTGTGCCCTTGAATGTGTGCCATCATTTGAGATGTTTGGCACAGGGAGGTAGGTGTTAGTTGAGATAGCTCAGTTTCTCTCCAGGGTCCCGTTCAAACAACTGTGCATACTTTGTAGAATGTTAAATCATTCCTGTGATCCCAGCTGGTGAAGAAGAATTCGATGTTGCCAGTATGCCTTGGTGGTTCAGCTGGTCTGGAGGCTATTTTAATAGCTGATTAGGATGGGACTACATCAGCTTTCATTTCTTCCATTCACACTTGTGTCTGTCTTCCCCCTCCTACATCCTTCTGCAGGTAGTATATTACTTGGGTATCAAGACATAAAACAATAACCTAAGAGACAGGAAGGCCATCTCCTTGTTCCTTTGGGCATAGTATAAAAATTCCATGATGACAGAATATGAAGGGGATGTAACAAAATGGAATGTTAATAACATGAAACAATAGAAAAAAGAACTGAGTCCTAAAATAAAAGGGAGTTGGATCCATCTTGTTTAAGTTAAAACAGGTTTTCTGTTATTTCTGGTGAAGGCATGATCAGACTTATGGAATGAGGTTTCATGCCTCCTGTCCTCTCCACTAGTTTTTCCAAGTCCCCTTAGCTCATTGGCATCACGGGCAGGCTAAAGCCTGAGAGAGAGCACATTCTGTGAGTCTTGAATGGCATGAGGACTTAACTGCACACCCTTATGAGATAAAGTAGCTGTGTACCAACAAATATGCACGCTCACTCTGGCTAGAGGCCTGTAACCAGTGGAGTCCCTTGAGTCGGTACTGGGACCAGTACTGTCCAATGTATTCATTGATGACCTGGATGAGGGAATAGAGTGCACAGTCAGCAAGTTTGCTGATGACACAAAGCTGGGAGGGGTGGCTGGCACCAGAAGGTTGTGCTGCCATTCAACAGGATTTAGACAGGCTGGAGAGCTGGGCAGGGAGAAATTGAATGAGGTTGAACAAGGGCAAGTGTAGAGTATTGCATCTGGGGATGAACAACGCCAGGTACCAGTATAGGTTGGGGACTGGCCTGTTGGAGAGCAGTGCAGGTGAGAGGGACCTGGGAATCCTGGTAGAGAGCAGGATGTCCATGAGCCAGCAATATGCCCTCGAGGCCAGGAAAGCCAATGGCATCCTGGGGTGTATTAGTAGAGGGGTGACTAGTAGGTCAAAAGAGGTCCTTCTCCCCCTCTACTCTGACCTGCTGAGACCTCACCTGGAGTATTG
>VXBZ01005880.1:71673-89916 GCA_013399135.1 Heliornis fulica | reverse complement strand
GACCAATCTGGACACGTTCCTGTGTGATCTAATCTAGGTGATCCTGCTCAGGCAGGGGGATTGGACTAAATGTTCTTTCGAGGTCCCTTCCAACTCCCAAAGTTCTGTGATTCTATGTGATTCAATTCAGGGAGTGAAAGAAGAACTTAAGAATGCGGTTTCCTCCTGTGTTCCGCAGCCTTGAGAAACGTAAGGTCTGTCAGCTGTAACGCTGTGTGCTGGTGCTGCTGCCCGAATGCAGGGAATTACGTGAAACACCGGCGTGTTTCGCTGCCCGCCGTAATGCCTCTGGACCTCAGCGTTAGTCACGGCTCCGGCAGCCGCATGCCATACAAGCACCTCAGTTCCAGCGAAGCTGCAGCCTTCCCCCCGCCTGAGGCGGCCGGGCCCTGGCAAGCAGCGGGAGCGGCGAGCCCCGCGGACCGAGCACAGGGCCGCGGGAAACCCCCGGCCTGGTCCGCGTAGCCGGGAAATCCCGTCTGCGGGGCCTACGGGCAGGGCGGCAGAGCCGGGGGACCTCCCCCGCCGCGGGGGACCCGCTGAGGGGCCAAGCACTCCTCCCGCCCCCGCAACAGCCGCTGCTTCTGCGGCGGCTTCTCCACTCGGTCCCCCCTCCCTTCCTCTTCCTCCGCAGCGCAGATCTCAGGGCGAGTCCCTCCCTTTGCCTGCCGTGCGCAGCCCCACCCCTTCCCTGTGTGGGGAGCGGTCGCTGTAGTAGCAGCTAACGGTCCTTTGTGTGCCGCGGCCGGCATGTGAGTGGCGGGACGGGACGGGACGGGAGAGGAGAGAAGGGGAGGTCACGGACGTGGGGCGCTGCAAGAGCCGCTCTGCTCGTTCACAGGCCCGGCGGCACCTTCCCTGGAGAGGGGGCAGGCGCCCGGCCATCCCTGCACCCGGGGGAGCTCCGGCGCCGGTCTCGGGCTTCCGGGGTGCCCGAAGGGGAGGGCGAGCAGGCGGCGGGTGGGCGCCGGGGCTGGGCGCTGCCTGTCTCTCTTCAGCCGGTGTCTCTCGTGTTGTGGCAGGCTGGCCCGGGGGACCGTCTTCCATGGCTGCCTGGGCTGCAGGACCTTCGAGCTGCCGCCCTCCGCGGCCGTGGGGGACGTGAAGGGGCGAATTGACGAGGAAGCCGGCTTCCCCCCCGCCGAGCAGCGGCTGTGGCACCGCGGGAGAGAGGTGAGGGGGCGCGGCAGGGCGGGCGGCGTGCGGCGGGGCTCCCTCCGCGTCTCAGGTGGCCTCACGCCGCCGTGGTGCTGGAAGCCCCTGCCCGGCTGACTTTCGGTGTGTGTTTTGGTGCGTGGGCAGCGCAGCGTGTGCAGCCTTAGGTCTGGGTCTGTCACGGGAAGCACGGAGGACACGCAGCTCCCTCTCGTACTTCTCTCGATGGTACCAGCTTTTAGTACTCGAGTTTTTGTGTCTTCTTCTGTCATAACCTTTACACTTTATCCTTATTTCTTTGGAGGGGAGCAGAAGATTCATCTGAGAGTGCCGATGTGCTTGTTCTTGCTTCCTTTCGATCTTTAATTGATGTTTCTACCTTCTTGTCAGTTTCAACAGACAGAATTGACATCACAATGACGGGAAGCACTTGCGAGTTAAAAATTGAGGTCTCGGTAAGGGAGAGTCAACCGAATGAATGACCTTGTTCTGTTGAAGGCAGCAACCAGGAGAAACCATTTTGGTAGTGCTTGGCACACTTCTAACCAGACTTTTGGGAAAAGACATCCTGGAGGTGTGGTGGGACGGGATGAGTAGAGGCAAGAAGGGGTCAAAGAAGAGGTTGGAAATGAGGGTTTAATAGGGCAAGGGGACTTGCTTAAAGGAGAAGACTCCTAGGAGATCTTTCAGTATATAAAAGGGGCATATAAGAAAGACGGAGAGAGACTATACAAGACCTGTAGTGACAGGACAAGGGCATATGATTTTAAACTGAAAGAGGGTAGGTTTAGGTTGGGCATAGAGAAGAAGTACTTTATCATGAGTGTGGTGAGGCACTGGAACAGGTTGCCCAGAGAAGTTGGAGATCTCCCGTCATTGGAAGTGTTCAGAGATAGGTTGGCTGGGCTTTGAGTGTGATCTAGTGAAAGATGTCCTTTCCCACAGCAGGAGTGTTGGCCTATATGATCTCTAAGGCCAACAAGATGATCTCTTCTAACCCAGACCATTCTATGATACTTGGAAAGAACTAGATGTTAGTACCTGTATTGCTCAAGAAGAGCAACTTTAAGAACCTCCATATGGAACACAAGTAGAATTTGAGTTCTCAGGTTTGAAACAAACTGCTTGAGTATTTTCTCTTTTGTTTTCTTGCCTGGTTTTGTGACCTTAATATTTTTTTCCAGGCCTTCCTGTTTTGGGAGAAGGACATTTGTTTATCACTTTCTAAAATTTGTCTGGCACAGATCTGAGCAGCGCTCTGGCCCATAAAACTACCTTTTGGCAGGGAACAGTCAGTAGCCATTCTGATTTATTATAATTTTTAATATTGAACTAAAATACAGGAATATTTGTGCTGTAGCAATTTGGGAAATCCTTTATAAACTTTT
This sequence comes from Heliornis fulica, assembly GCA_013399135.1. Lineage (NCBI taxonomy): Eukaryota > Metazoa > Chordata > Aves > Gruiformes > Heliornithidae > Heliornis > Heliornis fulica. Next base: position 87,373 of record VXBZ01005880.1, on the reverse strand, counting down.
GAACTCTTGCTTACTGAGATAAAATTATTTGCTACTTTACTGAGGTAGTAGAATATTCATCGGTAAGTATTTTCTACGTGCAATTTACAGCTGTTAAGTAAAACCTAGTATCTTTCTCTCATAGTTCCTTATAGTGTTAAACTACTAATTTGATTCAATTAATTCTCTTAGTTTTTGCTGGTGTTTTGCTACAAAAATTCTACCTGAGAATATTTGTTTATTCTGTCCCTTGAATGCTCGGTGATGGGTTACAGCATTCTGTGGATTCTTTTTTATTGTAGAGAGTCCTGAGTAGGTGGTACACCCAATTTAACTTATTTTACATTTTGAGACAAGATCGCTCCAAGTGTGACATTGCAGTAGGAACTAGCATACTAATGTTGTAGGTACTATTTTAAACTGGTTCGAGTGAAAAGGAACATAATTATTTTCTTACTAATATTTTAAAATAATGAATACATGCCATGGATTGGTACTTTCTTATGCTTATGAAATGTGCTTAGATTGCAAGCACCTATGTCTGTGTAGCACCATCTTCTTTCTAGATATTTTTTACCCTTCGAAGCAAGGAAGTAGTCCTGAACTGTGGTATAAACTGAGACCAGTATAATAGTATCATTTCACACGATAAAATTCTAATAGTTTGCTATAAAGGAAACTACTTTGCATTGGTTAAGTTTCTAATTAGCACAGCACAATTTCTAATTCTACATTTGTTATCATGGTATGCAGGATAACATCATGTCATATGTGACATTTCAGCATCCCATTGTATATGATGTATGTGACTGGGACACATATAATATGAAACTGGAAAACGCAACAAACCATAGTGTGCTACAAGTAGTTTTCCCAATGGTTGTAAAAAATTTTGTTGCTTAGTTTGCCTCAGGTTATCTCAGTTTCTCTGTGATGTTCCTGGTGAGTCCATAGTTATGTGCATAGAGGTAATGTGGAGATGAGGCTATCAGATTTTTCGGGGGTGTTTCTATGAGATACATCCTGTATCAATAGCTGCTTTGAGCTGATACAACTTAATTTAAAACTTCTATGAAATGCATACCAATAGGTACTTTTTGCATACATTGAACACATGCTTCCTTCATATGTTTATTTTCGTCATGGGCGTGCATCTTAGAACAACTGCTTTAGTTGTATGCTTGTAAAAGCACCCAGAACATAGAACTTCTCAAATGTGAAAACAGGAGGTCATAGCTTGCTCTTCATATGCTTCTATAGGCGTTTTTCCTCACCTGATTTATTTGTGGCTGGTTTTGTTTTGGTCCTTTTACTGACAAATTGATTCTTCATCTGAGGAGTATTATTAGTCATATGAGGCCATCCAAAACCTCAGGGTCTGAAAGTGCTGCTCAAACTGAATAAGTTTCAGAGTGGTTTTGTCTAAAAGTATACAATTAGACTTTATAGAATATGTAGAAAGTGAAGCTACAGTAAATTATGCTGCAGAATGCTCTGATTAAGATCTGTCTTATTTTTATTTCAGTTAGCCGATGGTATTAAGATTGTGGATCTTCAGGATTCTCACAGTCAAGTTTTTCTGAAGCTTCAGTCAAAAGGGTTGAAAGGAGGAGGTATGAAACATACTTGTCTCTGTTTATAAACTTGAAGGTCAAAGCATTTTCTACTACAGCCTGACATCTTCTTTAAATGGGAAGCAAACATTTGTTTTCTAAGCCCTATGTGTCCCTTCACTTGTTATTTTCATTCTGCTCCAGAAACATTAAATGTGTCAAGTGCCTTGGTGTTTAATTTTTAACTTGTAATTTCATGTGTAGAAATTGGAGTCCTTTGCTGTCCTTTGAAATTGACAAAACTTGCCTTGCATAGGCATTAATAGCTGCCTTGTCTATCTAAGCAATGCAGATACTGAAAGGATGTATTTTCAGTGAGCATTGTGTAGAAAATTATACTGTTCCTAAAAAGCTTTTGATTTCTCTGATTCTGCATGTTTAGTTACATTTTCATTTCAGGTGTATGTCTTTGTATGCTATCTTAAACTAGATTATGACACCTGCGTATGTTCAGAAATGCTCTGCTTCAAATCTGTAATGATGTTACTTGGTTGCTGGCATTAATATTTCTTTAACAATAACCTTTTTAGGGATTGAAATAAATACTGATGGGATGGTAGGATGATAGACTAAATATTTTTTTTTTCTTCTCTGAGTTTTTTTTGCTTTGCAAGTTGTCATGGCTTAGCCTCAGCCAGCAGTTGAGCACCATGCAGCTGCTCTCTTGCTTCCCTCCACCCCCAAACAAGGTGAGGGAAAGGGTAGAAAAAAAAAAAGGGGTTGGGGAAAGGGAAGGCAAACCCAAACCTAATAGGTTGGGATAATGATTGTATATTGGGACAGCACAAGGAGGGAGAAATAACAAAACCAGGACTTTATAGCAAACTATACAAAAGTGGTGATACGCAATGCAGGTTCTCACCAAATCGCACAATTCAGATTGTACAACTCAGAACTGTCCTGAAGCCGAACTGTCCCCAAATTGCATGTCCTGCAGCCAAGTGCTGCTCCCTCACAAGCACCACTTTATGTTGAGCGTGATGTCATTGTATAGAATACCCTTTTTGACCATTTGGGGTCAGCTGTCCTGGCTGTGTCCCCTGCCAGCTTCCTGCCTTCTGTTAGCAGGGCAGCATGAAAAGCTCAAGTCCTTGACTGTTGGCAACAATTGAAAACATCAGTGTTATCAGCACTGCTCTCATCCTAACTCCCAAACACGGCACTACACCATCTGCTAGAAAGAAAATTTACTCTATCCTAGAGAACCCAGGACACAAGTATATGGACAAGATAGGGTGTAGTAGCCCTAAGAAATCTTTAATGGGAAAGAAAAGCTGTTGCTGTTTTTTGTGCTCAAGTATGGCATATTATGAGATGTTATTTGAGATAAGACTCAGAGCAGGCCTTGTCTAGATAAAGTACTTTTAACTTTTTCTGTGCCACAACTCTGATATAAGTCAGTCTAAAAGATCTGAAGGTTTTAGTACCAGCCTGTTGTGTTCATTCTGCAGTCATTCAGTGCTGAGATATTTCCTTATAGCTGATTAATCAAGGAATTAATCAGCAGAGTCAAACATATTAGTTGCTGAAATACTCTGGATCAGCTGTGAGATCAGATCAGGTTGCTCAAAGGTTGATTTGACCAGTTTGGAAAGCCTACAAGGATGGAGATTTCACAGGCTCTCAGAGCTTGTCTTCCAATGCTTAACTGTCCTTATTGAGGAAAAGGTTTATCTTTCAGCTTTGTGGAACCAGTTTTTGTGTTAAATATGACTCAAGAAAAATCAGTTCAGCCTTTGACAGGATGCAGTAAGTCACAATCCCAAAATAGTGTAATTTTTGTGACAAACCTAGAGCAGCTCTGCTCTTAGACTGTATTCTAACTCTTTACATCTATCTCTATGCAATCCATAAAACCCGACAAGTATCTGGTTTTGTGGATTGCATAGAGAACTATGTTGTTTGAACACCTGCTCCCACTTACCCAAGTTAAAGATCAGTTTCTTGATGTTAGAGAATTTCTTCTAAGAAAAGAAACACCCAACATTCCTACTATCAAACAGTTCACTATTTTGGGAGGTTGCATATTGCATGCTGACATATAGTATATACTGTAAAAATAATAACAAAAGTTACACTTCACACACTTTCAGCTGTGAGTTGCAATTTCTTGGTTTTTTTTTTTTTTGGTTTTTTTTTTAATGATATTAAGTTCCCTTAAAAAGTGATACAAAAATTTTGCGAAGACAAGATGTTTGATGTTTCTACTTGGTGCTTTCTCAGCAAATAGGTGTCTATTATCCATTCCCTTTTTTCCCTATTGTAGAGGATTCAAGATTGAAAGTTTTTTAGTCTATTTTTTTATTCCATAACATATGTAATGTATGTGTATTTGAATCTGTGTACTTTATAAACATGCATATTTGCAGAATAGGAGGACAAGGGGGTACATCTCTGGAATACTGTCCTGCTACTTAAAAAGTAATAGTCCTTTAAAAGTTGCTGTATTTGATCATCATGAAATAGCATGCTGACAGTAACAGCAAGACTACTGTTTATTTTTTTAGTTAAAAGTTCTATAATATATTTTTACAGCTGATTTTGGAAACATGAGATTTTACAGTATTGGGACTTGAGTTGATTTACATTTTTTTTTAAATTCCCAGTAATTGTTTAGTGTGGTTTTGGTTTAAGTTTTTTTTTTTTTTAAATCTGAAATTAAGTGTGTAATACACAGATTGTTTCTTGTTTGATTGTTTTTAGGTCGTTTTGGACAAACAACTCCACCACTTGTTGATTTTCTTAAGGATATTTTAAGAAGATACCCAGAAGGAGGACAGATTCTTAAGGTATACAAGAAATTTTATTTTTAGCAGTTATTTAATATGCATGACATAATGCCATTAGTTTAACACTTTCCAGCACATCTTACCGTTGTCATACCTCATCAGATGTTCACTCTAGTACAGGATACACGTTTTCCTTTCTGTGGACAAGGGTGAGGGAGTTGTGTGGTACTTCTATGTGTGTGTGTTTAATGTCTCTGAGTTTGCTTATCACAGATGCTTCACATTTGATTATCGAATGTTACGTGTACAAGCCTAACAATGGAAACAACATGCATTTAAAGACTAAAACAATTTTCAGTAAATAGTTTGGTGAACGGGTTGAGTGGGATTCACCTCAGCTTACATGCAACATTGCTGGAATATGTCTTCTGTGGAAAAGGGTAGATTTAGATCAGACATTAGGAAGAAGTTCTTCCCTGTGAGAGTGGTGAGGCCCTGGCACAGGTTGTCCAGAGAAGCTGTGGCTGCCCCCTCCCTGGCAGTGTTCAAGGCCAGATTGGATGGGGCTTTGGGCAACCTGGTCTAGTGGAGGGTGTCCCTGCCCATGGCAGGGTGTTGGAACTGGGTGATCTTAAGGTCCCTTACAACCCAAACCAGTCTGTGCTGCTGTGATCTGAAAAAAATACAGATAATTCTAAATTGGTCGAGTTCCACAGGGGGAAGTACAGGTACCTTTAGAAGATGGTGAGTCTCACAGATGTCTCACAGAGTTATAGGGGTTGGAAGGGACTTCAAGAGATCATTGAGTCCAATCCCCATGCCAAAGCAGGTTCCCTTGAGCAGGTCATACAGGTAGGTGTCCAGACAGGTGTTGAACATCTCCAGGATAATAAAATCCAGGATCCCATTGGCCTTCTTGTCCACCAAGGCACACTGCTGGCTCATGGCCAACATGTCATCCATCAGGACCCCCAGGTCCTTTTCTGCAGAGCTCCTCTCCAGCAGGTCATCCCCCCAGCCTGTACTGATTCCTGTGGTTGTTCCTTCTCAGGTGCAAGGCCTTACACTTGCTTTTATTGAACCTCACCTGGTTCCTCCCTGCCCAGCTCTCCAGCCTGTCCAGGTCTTACTGAATGGCAGTGCATCAATCCTGTGTGTCCACCACTCCTCCCAGCTTTGTATGTTTGATCTATGCTTCCTATCTGGAAGAGCCATGTCTTTTTGAAGAGCGTCTGGGGTGGTTAGTTCATAGGTGGATGTTAAGCTTCTCATCAAGAATGCTTCATCACAGACACTATGAGATTAATTTTCCTTGTGTGTGGGAGTACTAGGTTCTAACTAATGGAAATTGGTATATATATATGTGTGTGTATATGCACATATACATATGCATTATATATATATACATATAAAACCCTGGACCAATAGAAATGGTGACAGATGATGAGCGTTCCTTCTGTCTCTAGGAAGGTTTTCTCTACAATCGTGGAAGTGAAGTTGAGTGCTTTTAGTATGAATTCTTATGATAAGCATATTTTCAGTTGTTTTGGCAAACTGCATCCTGATATATGCAGAGCAGTGTCAGTTCATAGAACGGTTGCTTATATTTTTACTATTTCCCACTACTAGCTGAATCTGCAAGATGCATTTGAATGGGGTTCAGACTTGCTTAACAATTTAAACCAAATTTTTCATTGCTCTGTGAAGAAATAAGATAGTGTCCTTACAAATCAGGTAAATCTAAAAGTAGGAATGTACCTCTTTTTGTGGTTTACAGTTTAGAATTAACAGGCTTAGGGAGGGATTACTACCAGGAATTTTGCTGATCTGTTAAAATGGATTTCACTGTTTGGATTCTTCAAATGCAATGCTGTTACAGCTGAACGTAGCAGATGCTCTGTGTGCCACAGCGTGAATCCAAGTGTCTGACTGTGTCGTGGTTTCCATACTTATTATTTAATATTTCTTGAGGCTTTGGCTACCTTTCTGTATCTTCTGGAATGATTATCACAGTTTTTCTTTTAGATGAAGAATGGCAAGGTTTTTGTAGTTAATTACCTCATGGAGATACTTTAAAAATGTATTGTGCATCCTGAACTGTGGGTATATTTCTTGCCGTCTCAACTCGCTTCGCCTCAAAATTATGTAGAAGTAACAATATACACAATATATTTTGGTTACTTGTGTGATATGTTGATAGACTGAACATACTGCCACAAAGTGAAGAAATGAGGAGTTATAGTTTTGAAACCAGATAGTAGATAACAATGAGCTTATTTTACTGTCGCCAGTATCTTAGAATGTAGCCTAATCTGCAGTATCTGCTAACAGTTGATGCATTTTTAAAGTAAAGATTCATTTTTCTAGCAAGTCTTTTATGCATAGTTGAATGAAATATGTGCTGTATGAATACACTGGATGTAGCTTTTCAGTTCAGCTGAGATACTTCCTTATGCCAAACTTAAATATGCCCACCCAAACATATACCTGTGTGTATATGTGTATGTATATGTATGTATGAGTGAGTGACTTTGGAGCCCTGGTGCATGTTGATTTACTGCGAGCAGAGCATCGTGTGAAGCTCTCATCCTGTAGGTATTTATAATCATGCTTACGTGTCTGCAGTGTATAATGCTATTGATGTAAATGGGATTGGATAAGGATATTTTATTAATGGTAGTGTTTGCAAAACTAATTTATTGATACTTTGGTTATCAGAGTTTTCAATGGCTTTCAACACTACTAAGACTATTCAAAAAATTGTTCTGGTTTCAGCAGGGATAAATTTTCTTCCTAGCAGCTGGTATAGTGCTGTTTTCGGGAGTTAAGAGGATAATGTTGATAACATACTGATGCTTTCAGTTGTTGCCAAGCAGTCAAGGACTTTTCAGCTTCTCATACTGCCCTGCTAGTGGGGAGGTGAGGGGTGCCTGAGGAGCTGGATGGGAACACAGCCAGGACAGCTGACCCAAACTGGTCAGAAGAATATTCCATGCCGTAGGGTATCATGTTCAGTATATAACTGTGGGGGTGAGCTGGGGCGTGGGGCAGCTTGGAGTCTTACAGACCATTTACTTTGGGTGGTGAGAAATTGTGTTGTTCATCACTTATTTTGTACATTCTTCTATTATTATTATTATAATTATTGTCCTTTTTTTGTTTCTGTTATATTGTCTTTAACTCAATCCACAAGTTTTGGGTTGTTGTGTTTTTTTCCCTTTTCTATTTTTAATTCTTTCCCCCATCCCAATAGGAGCAAGGGTGCGTGCGCGAACGTCTGTGTGGTTGTTTTAGCTGCCTGCTAGGTTAAACCATGACACAAATACTCTTAACATAAGCCTCTTTCTAGTCAATGGGCATCATTTAACAGGTGAGCTCTATTGGTTCATGATTTACAGAGTTACTGGTCAGAACTGTTCTGTGGACCTTTGTAGAAGAGGTGTTAGAAGCGAGCACTGTGACTCTTGAGCAGTTGGTTCATACTGAAATGTTAAATGGAATCCAGCTGATGTAAAGAAGAGTGCTCTTTATTCCCCTTTTGTGACTTGTTCCCTCAGCGTTGTCTGATAGCTTATGTGTGGGTTTATCCATAAACTTCTATTTTTATGATTTTTAAAAGATTTTCTTTTCCCATTTTGCATTGTTTTGAGACTTGTACAATTCTGATTTGGGTTAATATAGTAGTAACAGTTTAGTAGCATATTTCTAAATTTTATAAATACTGCTTGTGTGTGGCATATGAGCTCCAAATTCAAATAATTTTTATAGTACTTATCTGAATAATCCATTTATAATGATGTCTAGTTTCATTGAGGTAAACTGTAAAATGAATTTGGTTGAATAGCATGAAAGCAATTCTTATTATTCGTGACTGTTTAAGGTGGAAAACCATTGCTAGAATCTGTGTGACATTACTTTGTTACACTTTGGTTTTGTTTGGGGCTTTTTTGGTCTCAGGAACTTATACAGAATGCAGAAGATGCTGGTGCCACGGAAGTTAGGTTTTTATATGACGAAACTCAGTATGGAACAGAAACTCTATGGTCAAAGGACATGGCACAATATCAGGGTAAATACAACTTTTATTAATTTTTGACTGTTATTCCTTAGTATTCATTGTGGTTTTGTGATTTTCTCCTTTGTGTGGGGATGACCATGACTCCATTGCTACTTGCACATTGCTAGTTGCATATTTTGTCTGTGTTCTAAGGTTGATGATTCTTTTCCAAAGCCAGTGTTTGGTTTTGAAGACTTAACATTGCCCTCTTGACGGTTGTCACTAGCAGCTTTCCAGCTACTTTCAGTAAATTTTGTTTGAGAAAGTCTTCATGTTCAGCTTTATACTAAGTCACTTCTCCTATGGTGACCCTGTATACTGTGGTTTCTTTTGCTGGGTTCACTCCATATCCCAAAATACAAGAAAGGATTTTTAGTTGAGCTAAGTAAACAAGCTTTAATAAGTGAGATTTGGGATAAAAGAATGCTTGAGGCATTAGGCAATAATTTTCAGATTTTTTACTTATTAACCTCTATCTCCAGTTCTTCATGTAGAGGAGGTGACCCAAGCTCCTTACATTTCGTCACTCTCTGGGCAGCTGTTTTCTTCCCCGTGTTTTACTCTTTCACCCTTATACTAAACTTTGCTCTATGCAAAGGTTTTTTTTTACATCATCTTATACAGCTTTGGGTGAAAGGGGACAGTTATGTATTCATCAAACAAATTACATTGTGTAATCATCCCAAAAGGCATTCAGTTATGATTTAAAGATTTCAGTGATGAACAATCCACTTCTTTTTTCTGTGGTTAGTTTTCAGTTGTTAATCTTGTAATTCAAATTTGTCTCTTGCAACAGTGACCTGTGTCTAGGAAGTATCTTGCGATGTCCTTCCAGTGCAGTTTTTAATAGTCTGTGATTAGTACATCTTTCAAATAGCTTTTTGATAGACTGAACAGATTTAATCTGTTAAATCTGAGGTAAATCATATTGCTTCTGTTTCTACTATTACTCTATACCTCCTTTTCAATCACCAAGCAACATTTGATGTCAGCTTGAGTCATAGCTTTCTCAAGACATTTGCACATTCTTAAAGAAATACTTCCTCAGTTCTTTAAGTCCATTTCTTAGAGCTTTTTAACAGTCAATAGTTTACTTTTGTTATCTCTTTAACACTTGACTATTTATTATAGGGCCAGCATTTTACGCATACAATGATGCGATTTTCACCCCTGAGGACTGGCATGGTATACAGGAAATAGCAAGAAGCAGAAAGAAAGATGATCCCCTGAAAGTTGGAAGATTTGGAATTGGCTTTAACTCAGTTTATCATATAACAGGTACTCTCAAGAAGATATTTAAAAATGAAAATGTTGTAGTTTTAAGTTTCTTAACTATTTTACATATTCATCAAATACTTAATACATTATCTATACTGTATTTTTAAATTAGATCCCTGGATAAGTTTCCTTAAGAAGGATTTGTATTTTTCTAAAACCCCATAAGTTATTCTTTGGATTTTGAAGGCTTTTGGAGGGGAATTACTTCCCCTAGTAATATTATTATGTACTTAGTCCCCTGTATGGAAATGAGCATTCCTTTACACTGTTATTTCAGTTACATACGTTGTTCAGATTCTAGAGGCCCAAAATATGGGGTAGATGTGCAAGTGGAAGTGGGAAAGATTAGACTAGACTGAAACTTTTATTCCGGTTCTTTGCATAATAAACTGATTTTATTTCATGCTAGAGAGAATATTCCGTAATAGAGGCAGATGCACGTTTATATTTGAGAGAGTAAATACTCTTTCACAAGTTGGTAATATTCAATCTTGAAACCTGTTACCCTGGCAAAATGTTTTACTTCAGTAATGAAGCAGGATATGGCATAAACGGTGTTTATAGTCTACAAAGTAATTATAATAGTACAAGATAGGCCATTTTTTCTGAAATAACATTTTTAACTTGTGGAGTGAGTTTATTCACAGGATGTTTTTTCCTCAATATTTTGAGGAACAATCACACCTAGTAGCGTGTGATTAAAAGCTTAGTTAATATGTTCAGTGATTTGATAATTCTGGGAACGTGTGCTTTTAAAGGCTTTTCAAGCATTCAGGATCTGCAGATCATTAAAGTAAATTGTGGGTTTTTTTTTTTTCCTGAAAATATTTGAAATACAAAAGTGTAGAGTTGAAAAAATACTTATTGTTGCTTACCATTTGCTAAAATTCAAGTAGTTGAATGCTTGAATCTTCCTGTGAATAAGTACTTAATTAAGTTATCAGAATTGTACTAGGTTAATCACAGATTTATAAGATCTGGGTTTTTTTTCCCTATTTAAATTCATTCCTTAGGTCTGTATTTGAGAATTATGTTATTTTAGGTTTATTAATAGTTTTTTTTTTTATTTTTATATATATACAGATGTCCCTAGTATTTTTAGTGGTGACCAGATTGGAATGCTTGATCCCCATCAAACCCTTTTTGGACCTCATGAATCAGGCCAGTGTTGGAACCTAAAAGAAGACAGCAAGGAAATCAATGAATTTACAGACCAGTTTGCACCATTCATTGGTGTTTTTGGCAGCACAAAGGAAACCTTTAAGAATGGAAACTTCCCTGGTACTTTTTTCCGTTTCCCACTTCGTCTACAGCCTTCCCAACTGAGCAGCAATGTTTATGACAAACAGAAGGTTTTGGAGCTGTTTGAATCCTTCAGAGCAGATGCAGACACTGTGTTGCTTTTCTTGAAAAGCGTTCAGGATGTTTCATTGCATGTTCGGGAAGCTGATGGAACCGAGAGACTGATTTTTAGAGTAACTGCTAGTGAGAACAAGGCCTTGAAACATGAAAGACCCAATTCTATCAAAATCTTAGGAACTGCAATAAGTCAGTATTGTAAGGGAGTTCCAAGCAATAGCATAACATGTGTGACCTACCATGTAAATATAGTTGTAGAAAATGAGAGTGTTAAGGATGCACAGAAAACATCTTGGTTAGTATGTAATTGTGTAGGTGGCCGAGGAATGTGTACTGAACTGGACTGTTTAGCTGATGACTTGAAATTTGTTCCTACTATTGGAATAGCCATGTCTTTGTCAACTAATGGGGAGGAAAAAGGAGCTGTAGCAGATTTTTCAGGAAGAGCATTTTGTTTTCTGCCTTTGCCTCCAGGTGAAGAAAGCAAAACTGGACTCCCAGTTCATGTTAGTGGTTTCTTTGGTCTGACAGACAATAGGAGGAGCATCAAGTGGCGAGAGCTGGATCAGTGGAGAGATCCGGCAGCCTTGTGGAATGATCTTCTTGTGGTGAATATAGTGCCAAAGGCATATAGCATCCTTGTTTTGGAAGCTATCAAACGAATGGAGACTGAGAAGGATTCAGATTTTCCGTTGTCATCTGAAAGAATTTACAAGTTATGGCCAGATGAGAACAAAATAAGGGTACCTTGGAAACCAATTGTAGTACCTCTCTTCAAAGAGCTGCTCCAGCACACAGTTATTTACTCAATGAGTAATCAGTGGATAAAAGTGGAACAGGTGCACTTTTCTGAAATGGATGAGGGTTTGGACTACACACAGTCGGTTCTCAACTACCTCCAGAATTCAGGGAAGCAGATTGCCAAGGTACCAGCAAATATTGCTAGTGCAGTGCATCTTATTATTTCTGCTGCTAAAGATGTGAAAAAAGTGACTCCTGCTGTAGTACGACAAGTACTAAGGAAATCTGAACACAGTGGACCTGCTGAAGAAAAGCTTCATCTTTTAGAATTTGTGCTTTCTGATGGAGTCTACAGTGAACTGATAGGATTGGAGCTTTTGCCATTACAGAATGGAAGTTTTATTCCTTTTTCCTCATCTGTGTCAGAACAGGATGTAGTTTACATAACTTCAGAAGACTATCCCAGGTATACTTAACTGTTTTAACTGTTGGGTTTTTTTTTTTAGTTTAAATGCTAAAACAGAGCTTCAGCGTGTTACTTGTTTATCATCATAGATGATATGCAACAGCCTCTAATGTAATGAAGTAATGCATAGATCAAACTGAGTTTTCTGTATATATGTACATGTTTGTGTAAAAAAAGTTGGAAAGCCTCAGGTTGTATTTCAAATTAGCTTCCTTCTGAGAGTTATGTATAGGAGGAGGTTAGAAGCATGCATACTAGGAAGTACATGAAATTAGAAAATAATGAGAACTTTTATTAAATGTAAAGCTTGGAATTACTTCAGCCTTATTTATTTTATTTTTACACAACACTAACTTTCGGGGAAGGGCTTGATACAAAACACCTCTTGGTTTTAGAAAGTAAGCAGATACTACCATGGAAAGAAACAGGCTTGTTCTCCCTTTGATTTTTTTCCAGTCCCTCTCCAGTTAATTTTTTTCCTTTGCTTATTTCCCAGCTGCATCACTGTGAGGTTCACACTGCCAAAATTGCATTGCCACTGGGGACGGGGTGGGAAGGAGCAGGCTAGCTGGAGTACGTGACCTCGGGGTCACTGGTGAGAAAGCCTAACTTCTGCTTTCCGTGTCTGGCCTGGATTATGTATTTATAAAAGGTGTATTTCATTATGACTCTTCTCCAAATAATCCCTGCTGGAAGTCACTCCAGCACACCAACACCATACTATGTTACGTGTAGCTGTTCCTACTTAGAAAGTGTTACCTGTACATATGTTCACAACTGCCCCTCCTTCTTTCCCTTAGAGTTCCACTAGTTTTCAGATTCTGAGCTTGAGGGAATGTGAGTCTTGGGCATGTGCTTTGCTGCTTTTTCTGCCTTGTAGACCGTTTGTAAGAGGAGTGAAGGTGGGTTGGAGTATATAGTATATTGGAGTTGCCAATATAGAAATGAAGGTAAAAAGTGCTCCAAGCAGGGTCCTTATGTAAATTGTGGTTTGAATATATGTACAGACAACACATCTTCCAGAAAAGCAGGTGGATGCAAGTAACTGGTCTTCCCATGTTGCTTGAGAAGAACTTCTTTTTAATTCTGCTGCTGTTCTTTATCTATCCTGTTCTCTAATCTTTCTTGTTCTAGACAATTTGGGTTATTTATCAGGGGATTAACACCCTTCGTAGCCTGTAATTTTAGTGTAATCTTTAAACAACAATAGCAATAAATATTATTGTATAATATTATATATATATATGAAATATTATTAATTGATACTCTTCGGCATCTGTTGTGAGATGATAAATCTCTTGGCATTCTTTCACTTTGTTTTTCCTTCCAAAGTTAAGTTGGTGTATAAATACAGACAGTTTTCCCATGATTAGACTAACAAATTATAGCTCTACTTCAGACTAGTCATAAGACACTTAATTTTTATTTTAATGATGCCATTGCATCTTATTCAATTCGTGTCCTGTGGCTAATGGACTTGTTTCATTAGTTTTGTACAACTGATACAAAAACTTGTTATATGAGGCATAAATTACTTGCAGGCTGTGATAATGCAGGGGTTTGAAATAGTGCTGCTTTGTTTGCCTCTATTGCTAAGCCCTAAATAAAGTATTTAGTTTTAAGTGCAAAGATATAAGGCAAGGGCAGGATCAGACTGACTCTTACAGTAATCTTGGTCTGCGCTGAGGGAGCTGGGTCTCTTCAGTTTGGAGAAGAGGAAACTGAGGGGTGACCTCATTAGTGTTTAGAAATATGTAGAGGGTGAGTGTCAGGAGGATGGATCCAGGCTCTTCTCAGTGATGGCCAGTGATAGGACAAGAAGAAATGGTTCCACACTGGAACATAGAACGTTCCATCTTAATATAAGGAGGAACTTTTTCACTGTGAGGGTGACGGAGCACTGGGACAGGCTGCCCAGAGAGGTTGTGGAGTCTCCTTCTCTGGAGACCTTCCAAGACCAATCTGGACACCTTCCTGTGTGATCTAATCTAGGTGATCCTGCTTGGGCAGGGTGGGTGGACTGAGTGATCTTTTGAAGTCCCTTCTAACTCCTGATGTTCTGTGATTCTGTGATCTGCAGATCTTCAGGAATCCACAGATCTGTGTGGAAACAATGAAATGTATTTTTTTGTATTCTTTCAAATAGAATCTTTGAGAGTAGGTACTATTCTAACGTTTTGGTTTGGTTATTAGAATAAATGTAGATGAAAATTACTTTCGAATTGCAGTTTTTCTAGCAAAAGAAAACTTCTTTAGATCTGTTTGAGAAAGGGAAGTAGTTGGAAAATACTGCTTTGCTTCTAAATATATGAATTTTTCATTTATAAGATAATGCCCACTGAAAGCCAAGTTGTGCATGTGTGATTACTTTGCATGTGACTGACCATGATGATCACTGTGCTGGTAATTTCTTTGCAGCAACATAAATACATCAGATGGTATTCTAAAGTGTATTTTGGGGGTTTTGTTTGTTTTGTGGTGTGCTTAGATCACTCTTTCCTGGCCTGGATGGAAGGTTACTTTCTGATGACTTGAAGCCTGAGGTTTTAGCTGCTTTGAAAGAAGCTGCCAAAAGCCGAGGTAATGTGTCTTTTCTATTCTCATGTAGTGAAACACATCGCTATTGATTGGTCTCAGGCTTTGTTGTAACTCAGTCTAATCTTTTTAGTCCCTGGGAAGATCTGTGGTCACATTTAAGGTCTTGCTTCTGTTTCTCTTCTTTCTGTGACAGTTTCTTTGAACAACGTTTTTCTAGGGATTTGTTCTTTATTGGTAGTACGCCTCTCATTGAGGAAAAGAATGTATTTTTGTAAATGAATATGGCAAGTATAATTCTAAATCATGGAATCCTGAAGGATTTAGATAATACTTTACAATGCTGTAGTGACCTACTTTTCATTCTACTTCATCATAAATTATTCTTTATTCCAGGATCTTTCATAATTTTAAAGTACGATTGCAGTACCATCAAAGTGTTATGTTATATGACAAAAAGTATTAGATTTTGGCAGGTTTGAAATCTTAACTGTTAAGAATTTTACTTATATGCCTGTAAAAATTTCTATCAGAATGATTCCTGATACCATTGCAAAAGTAGTCTTACTTGTATTATTTCTTTGAAAAGATGGGATACAGTTATTGTGTCATACAAAGACAACTAGGTCTTATTTTTTTCTCCTAAAATGTGTACTGTAATTTTATAGTTAATAACTGTTTCTATATTTAATATGTTAATGTGTAACTCACAAGATGTTTTCTAAAAATGAATTTGGTTACATTCTAGCCCAACAGCTTCTCTGGGGATTTTCAGGTATGGTTATTAACTGAGGATGTCCTGGTTTGGATTGAAGCTTGATATTTGTGTGAATTTGGTGATTTGCCTATTCTCATTACAGCTTTCTTGTAAAAAAAACTTGGCAAATAGGGGTGCCAAAAGATAGCTACCAAGGATAATAATTACAAAGAGTAATTAATGCAG
>VXBZ01005880.1:57903-71629 GCA_013399135.1 Heliornis fulica | reverse complement strand
GGGGGGGGGGCAAATGCATATTGGTGAGGAAAACCATGTAGCTGTGTTACGCAGAAATGTTATTTTCAGTGGTTTTTTATTACATATTTTTCATAATTTCCCGTGCTGTAGGAGGATTTCTAGTATTTTAAGATCACATGTATAGATTAAAACCCCTCACTATTTCTAAAGTTCTGTGCTCAGTTAATGGGATTTGGGTTTAGCTTTTAAGAGGATTCTTATCTCACTGGGCCACGGCTGCAAGATTTCTGACTTTCACAAGGCTGCTGTGTTTACCTGTGTTTTCTGTTCTGTAGAACTAACAGAATGCATAGCTCTTTAGACATGATGTGGAAGATCTGAAGGATGTCTTACTACCAATTTCTGGCAGGGCAGGGGCAGTAGATAATATCTTTAATTGAGCTGCTGCTTTTAAGAAGTGACATTGCTATCTAGATGGAAGAAAGATCTGAAATTCAAATAGATGTCTTGCTTCTATTTCTGTCTCTGTTCTTGATATAATTGGGGAAGGTACTAGTATTTTTGTTCTCTGTACTATTTTCTTAACTCTAGACATTCTGTAGTTTTTAATTATAAACTGTCTTAATGATAATTAAGACATTGTTCGCATAGATTTACTTTAGTGGGGACTTTGTCAGTAAGAATAATAGCATATGCTTCTAAACTTAACTTTAGCACTCCTTGCACAACTGAACATTGTTGCTTGTCAGTTTTAGTGTAGGATCATCTGCAACAGAGATGATCTTTGGAATATCTAATAAATAATGTTTGAAATCTATTTGAATCTTTGCAATTATAGGCAAACAAATAATGGACTCTATTCTTATTTACTGCTAGGCAAATGAGTAGTGTAATGAATCAACCGAGCAAAAAAATAAAAAAATTTAAAGCTTCTGCCTTTATTGTAAATCCATAGTTCCTATGTATGTCTGACAACGCTTGTGTCAAACTCACAAATGCAATAACATATTAATAATTTTCAATTTGGTTTTATACTAATATGATTTTATTCGCTCTTGATTAACCCCTGTAAGCAAGAGGAGCTTGTATCTGCAGTTCTGTTTAACAAAGGTTTTCCATCAAAGGAAAAGGCAAGATACCAGTTAGATTTTTTTTTTTTCCTTTTCCTCTCCCCCAAACAACCAAAAGCACTTTGTTATGAAACTCCACTCTCTGATTTTAATGGCTTTGCCCTTTTGCTATTATTTCAGGAAGGCCATGCACTCAGCTGCAGCTTCTGAACCCAGAAAGATTTGCCCGACTCATTAAAGAAGTTATGAATAGCTTGTGGCCTGGCAGAGACATGGTGGTACACTGGTATCCAGGTTTGGAAGGGAAAAATCACCCATCAATTTCCTGGCTTAAGATGGTCTGGAAGAACTTATATATACATTTTTCTGATGACTTGAGTGTGTTTGATGACATGCCACTTATCCCCAAGATATTGCTGGAAGAAAACCAAACATCAGTGGAACTGGTTAGACTGAGGAATCCATCACCTGTCATTCTGGAAGATGAATCTGAGACTCAGCTGCCAGAATATTTAGCTGATATTATTCAGAAAGTTGGAGGAGTTGTACTTAAGAAGCTGGATTTTTCTGTCCAACATCCACTCATAAAAAAATACGTACATCCACCATTACCAAGTGCTGTTCTACAAATAATGGAAAAAATGTCCTTACAGAAACTATGCAGTCAGGTTGCATCATTCCCATCAACACATAAAGATGCTCTTAGGGCATTCTTAGCTAGTTTAACTGATGCAAGTGAAAAAGAGAGAAGAATTATTCAGGAATTACTAATATTTAAAAAAATTGAAAAGTCATCTGATGAAAACGTCCCTGTTTTTACCGGGCTAAAAGGTAGTAAGGTATTGCACCATACTGCAAAAATTCCTCCTGGTCTAAGATTTTCTGTTCCAGTAATTGACAGCAGTGATGAAGCTACTATTCGCTTAGCCAACCTGCTGAAAATAGATCAGCTGAAGAGCACAGATTGCTTGAAGTTTGTTATACAAGACATAAGAAGTGACTTTTATTCATATGAGGAAACAACACAGATAATGCAATGGGTTCTTGAAAATCTGACTTTTCTGAAAAATGAGAATATAGATGTGATAGATTGGCTGACATCACTGAAGTTTATTAAGATTTCACAGGACAAGATAATGTCAGCAAACGAACTCTTTGATCCTGAGGTAGAACTTCTGCAAAATTTATTTTATGCTGAGGAGGAAATTTGCTTCCCCCCTGTTATTCTTACGTCTTCAGATATTCTCCATTCTCTGAGACAAATAGGCTTAAAAAATGAGGCCAATCTTGAGGAAAGTGATATTATGAGAGTGGCAAATAAAATTGAGAGTTTGCATGCTAATTCTAACACCAATCATGATTTACTGTTAAGAAAAGCTAGAACTCTCTTGATGATTTTGAATAAAAACCATACACTGCTTCACTCATCTGAAACAAAAGCGGCACTGAAAAGAATGAAATGGATTCCTGCATGTAAGGAGAGACCTCCAAATTATCCAGGATCCTTGGTTTGGAAAGGAGATCAGTGTAGTCTGTGTTCACCACCAGAAATGTGTGATATATCACACGCAATTTTAGTTGGCTCCTCAGTTCCTCTTGTGGAAAATGTGCTGTTTGATATAGAAAAAGCACTTGGCATCTCCACCAAGCCCAGCATAAAAGCAGTCTTGAAACATTTCAAGGTGGTTGTTGATTGGCACAGTTCTAAGACCTTCAGTGATGAGGACTATTATCAATTTCAGCATATCTTGCTTGAGATTTATGGATTTATGCATGATCATCTAGAGGAAGGCAAAGAAGCTTTTAAGGCTCTGAAATTTCCCTGGGTTTGGACAGGTAAAACATTTTGTTCTCTCACACAAGCAGTAATAAAGTCAGTACCTGATCTTGATCTCCAGCCTTATCTACATTATGTGCCAAAAACAATGGCAAAGTTTCATCAGTTGTTTAAGTGTTGTGGTTCAATAGACCAGTTAACACCAGACCACGTTTCAATGGTGATTCAGAAGATATATCTGAAAAGTGAGCAGTCTCTCTCAGAACAGGAGAGTAAACAAAATCTTCACATTATGTTGAGCATCATAAGATGGCTGTACAGCAATCAGATTCCTGCAAGCCTGCACACACCCATGCCGCTCTACAGTGGCAAACTTCCTTACAAACTTGCAATGAGGCCAATTCATGAGTGCTGTTATTGTGATATCAAAGTTGATGACTTAAATGATTTGCTGGAAGATTCTGTTGAACCCATAATTTTGGTGCATGAAGACATACCAATGAAAACTGCTGAGTGGCTAAACGTTCCATGCCTTAGCACAAGATTGATTAATCCAGAAAATATGGGATTTGAGCAATCTGGGCAAAGAGAGCCTCTGACTGTACGAATTAAAAACATTTTGGAAGAATACCCTTCTATTTCAGATATCTTCAAAGAGCTTCTTCAAAATGCTGATGATGCTAATGCAACGGAATGTAATTTCCTGATTGACATGAGAAGAAATATGGATATAAGAGAGAATCTTCTGGATCCGGGAATGGCAGCATGTCACGGTCCAGCTTTGTGGTCCTTCAATAATTCTGAATTTTCTGACTCTGATTTCCTAAATATAACTCGATTAGGAGAGTCTTTAAAACGGAGTGAAGTTGACAAAGTAGGGAAATTTGGACTGGGATTCAATTCTGTCTATCATATCACTGATGTTCCTATTATTTTAAGCCGGGAGTTCATGATTATGTTTGATCCAAATGTTAACCATATCAATAAGCATATTAGAGATAAATCTAACCCTGGGATCAAAATCAACTGGAGTAAACAACAGAAGAGGCTGAGAAAATTTCCCAATCAGTTTAAGCCATTTATAGGAGTTTTTGGCTGCCAGTTGCCACTGACTGTAGAATCTCCTTACAGCTACAAAGGAACACTTTTCCGGCTCTCCTTTAGAACTCAGCAGGAAGCTAAAGTGAGTGAAGTCAGCAGCACATGCTACAATACAGCGGACATCTACTCTCTTGTGGATGAATTTAGCATTTGTGGTCATAGACTGATAATATTTGCTCAGAGTGTAAATTCAATGGTTTTGAAATACTTGAAAATTGAGGCAGATGATCCTGGGGTGGCGCAAGATGTTGTCACTATCAAAAAAAATCTCTGTTCTTCCAAAGCCTTGGCTGCACCAAATGTAAGTGTTTTAAAGGAAGCGGCTAAACTCATGAAGGTCTGCAGCAGCAGTAATAAAAAGCTCCCCACTGAAACACCGAAGTCCTCATGTATCTTACAGATAGTAGTAGAAGAATTTCACCATGTCTTTAGGCGGATTGCTGATCTACAGTCCCCGCTTTTCAGAGGTACAGAAGAAGATCCAGCTTCTTTCTTTGAAATGGCTAAATCGGGGCAGGTAAAAAGATCATCTGATGAATTGCCACAGAAAACAGTAGATTCCACGACATGGCTTATATGTTCTTGCATGGACACTGGAGATGCTTTAAAATTTTCATTGCATGAAAGTGGACGAAGACTAGGTCTTGTTCCCTGTGGTGGAGTAGGAGTGCTGCTGTCTGAAACACAGGATCACAAATGGATTGTGAAGCCTAATTGCAACAATATAGGTGAAGTGTTCTGCTACTTACCTCTACGAATAAAAACAGGCTTACCTCTTCATATAAATGGCTGCTTTGCAGTTACTTCAAATCGGAAAGAGATCTGGAAAACAGACACAAAAGGAAGGTGGAACACAGTATTCATGAGACATGTTATTGTGAAAGCTTACATAGAAGCACTTTGTGTTCTACGTGACATGGCAATCAGTGGTGAGCTAGTTGACTACAGTTACTGTGCAGTGTGGCCAGATCCTGATTCAGTTCACGATGATTTTTCTGTTATTTGTCAAGGTTTTTATGAAGACATAGCTCATATGAAAAGCAAAGAAGGGATCAAAGTGTTTTCTGATGGCTTCTCTTGGGTTTCCATGAAGAACGTAAGGTTTTTGGATGACTCCATTCTGCAACGACCAGATGTTGGACCGTCAGCCTTTAAAATCTTCCTGAAATACCTTAAAAAAACAGGTTCCAAAAATCTGTGTGCTGTAGATCTCCCGTCCTGGGTAAAGACAGGGTTTGAAGAAGCAGGATGCAAATACATATTACTGGAGAACACTTTCTCTGAGAAACAGTTCTTTTCTGAGGTATTTTTCCCTAATGTTGAGGAGATTGACGCAGAGCTGCGTGATCCTTTGATGCGTTATGTTCTCAATGAAAAAGTTGAGGAGTTCTCAGGAATTCTTCGTGTTACTCCTTGCATTCCTTGTTCCTTGGATGGACATCCATTGGTAACTCCATCCACACTGATCCATCCTGAAGGAAGAGTCGCAAAGTTGTACGATGCTGAAGATGGAAGATTTCCTTATGGCACCACTCAGGATTATCTGAACCCAGTTATTTTGGTTAAACTTGTTCAGTTGGGAATGGCTAAAGATGACATTTTATGGGAAGATCTGATAGAACGTGCAGAGTCGGTAGCTGAAATTAACAAGACTGATCATGCTGCAGCTTGTCTCAGAAGCAGTATTATACTGAGTCTTATTGATGAAAAACTAAAATCCAGGGACCCTAGAGCTAAAGAATTTGCTGCAAAATGTCAAAACATCCCTTTCCTTCCTTTCCTCAGCAAACCAGCAGGCTTCTCACTGCACTGGAAAGGCAGTGATTTTCAGGCTGAAGCAATGTTTGCAGCAACTGATCTTTTCACTGCCGATCATCAAGATATAGTATGCCTAATACAACCAATTCTTAACGAAAATTCCCACTCTTTTAAAGGTTGTGGTGCTTTGTCATTAGCTGTCAAAGAATTTTTGGGCTTACTGAAGAAACCAGCTGTTAACCTGGTCATCAGTCAGTTAGAAGAAGTTGCAAAGTCATTTGATGGGATCACACTGTATCAAGAAAATATCACTAATGCTTGTTACAAATACCTACATGAAGCAATGCTACAGAGTGAATCAACAAAAGCTATGATAATTGAACAACTGACAAACTGTAGTTTTATTCTGGTAGAGAATGTGTATGTTGATCCCATGAAAGTGTCTTTTCATTTGAATTTTGAAGCAGCACCCTATCTCTATCAGTTGCCTAACAAATATAAAAACAGTTTCCGTGAGCTGTTTGAAAGTGTGGGTGTAAGACAGGCTTTTACTGTTGAAGATTTTGCTCTAGTTCTGGAAGTAATAGATCAGGAAAGAGGGACCAAACAACTAACAGAAGACAACTTTCAGCTTTGCAGGAGAATAATTAGTGAAGGAATATGGGGCCTCATTAGAGAGAAGAAACAGGAGTTTTGTGAGAAAAAATATGGTGAGATTTTGTTACCCGATACTCGTCTTGCCCTGCTGCCTGCAAAATCTTTGTGTTACAATGACTGTCCGTGGATTAAAGTTAGAGACACAACTGTTAAATATTGTCATGGCGATATTCCAAGAGAAGTTGCAGTAAAGCTTGGAGCAATACCAAAACGCCATAAAGCTTTAGAGAGATATGCATCCAATATCTGTTTTACTACCCTTGGAACAGAATTTGGCCAGAAAGAAAAACTGACAAGTAGAATTAAAAGCATTCTTAATGCCTACCCTTCAGAAAAAGAAATGCTGAAAGAGCTTCTTCAGAATGCAGATGATGCAAAAGCTACAGAGATCTGCTTTGTGTTTGATCCTAGACAACATCCAGCCGATAGAATATTTGATGAGAAATGGGCACCACTTCAGGGACCAGCACTGTGTGTTTACAACAATCAGCCTTTTACAGAAGATGATATTCGAGGAATTCAGAACCTTGGAAAAGGCACAAAAGTGGGAAATCCCTGTAAAACTGGACAATATGGTATAGGTTTCAATTCGGTTTATCACATTACTGATTGCCCTTCTTTCATATCTGGCAATGATATACTGTGTATTTTTGATCCTCATGCTAGATATGCACCAGGTTCAACATCAACAAGCCCTGGCCGCATGTTTAGGGATTTAGATGCAGACTTCAGGACACAGTTCTCAGATGTACTGGACCTCTACTTAGGAAATCACTTCAAACTGGATAATTGCACAATGTTTAGGTTTCCTCTTCGAAATGGAGAAATGGCAAAAGTATCAGAAATTTCCTCAGTTCCGTGCTCTGATAGAATGGTCCAAAATCTTTTAGATAAGCTGCGTACAGATGGAGCAGAGCTCCTGATGTTTTTGAACCATATGGAAAAAATTTCTATTTGTGAGATAGAAAAAACAACAGGGGCACTGAATGTGTTGTATTCTGTACAAGGCAAAATCACTGATGGAGACAGACTGAAAAGAAAGCAGTTCCATGCATCAGTAATTGACAGTGTAACTAAAAAAAAGCAGCTTAGTGAAATACCTGTGCAACAGATTACTTACACAATGGATACTGAAGACTCAGAAGGGAATCTTACAACTTGGTTAATTTGTAACAGATCTGGCTTTTCTGCCATGGAAAAGGTATCCAAAAGTGTGGTTTCAGCCCACAAGAATGAGGACATTACTCTTTTTCCACGTGGCGGGGTAGCAGCTTGCATTACTCATAATTACAAAAAACCCCACAGAGCCTTCTGCTTTTTACCATTATCATTAGAAACTGGGTTACCATTTCACGTGAACGGACACTTTGCTCTGGATTCTGCAAGGAGAAATCTGTGGCGAGATGATAATGGTGTTGGAGTACGAAGTGACTGGAATAATAGTCTGATGACAGCACTGATAGCACCGGCCTATGTTGAACTGCTGATTCAGCTGAAGAAACGGTATTTTCCAGGCACTGACCCTACAGTATCAGTACTGCAAAACACACCTGTTCATGTTGTGAAAGACACTTTAAAGAAATTTTTATCATTTTTCCCAGTTAATAGACTTGATATTCAACCGGATTGGTACTGTTTAGTGAAGGCCGTTTACAGTTGCATTTATGAAGATTTGAAGCGTCTTCTGCCAGTTATGCGAGCTCCAAATGTTGACGGTTCTGATTTGCATTCTGCTGTTATCATCACGTGGGCTAACATGTCTACGGCAAACAAAGGCAGGCCATTCTTTGACAACCTACTACAAGATGAGTTGCAGCATCTCAAGAATACAGAATACAACATCACAACACGGAAGACAGTGGCAGAAAATGTTTACAGACTCAAGCATTTACTCTTAGAAATTGGATTTAACTTGGTATACAACTGTGATGAAACTGCAAATCTTTACCACTGTCTGGTGGATGCAGATATTCCTGTCACATATGTGACACCTGCTGATGTCCGATTATTTTTGATGACATTTTCTTTTCCAGACTCTAATTGTCACATTGGAAAATTACCTTGTCGCCTTCAGCAAACGAATTTGAAACTCTTCCATAGTCTCAAGCTTCTGGTTGACTACTGTTTTAAAGACGCAGAAGAAAATGAAATCCAGATTGAGGGCTTGCCACTCCTTATTACTCTGGACAACGTTTTGCAAATTTTTGATTCAAAGCGACCGAAGTTCTTAACAACATACCATGAGCTGATTCCATCTCGCAAGGATCTGTTTATGAACACATTGTATTTGAGATACAACAATATTTTACTTAGCAGTGAAGTAGCAAAAGTCTTTGATATCAGGAGTTTTGCTGAGTTGTTGTCATCTGTGCTGCCCAGAGAATATAAAACTAGAAACTGTATGAAATGGAAGGAAAACTTTGCAAGTGAATCTTGGCTTAAAAATGCCTGGCATTTTATTAGCGAGTCTATAAACGTTAAGGAAGAGCAAGAGGATGCACAAGCTAAATTTGATGATGTAGTTGAGACTTTGAAGGACTGGACTTTGCTCCCAGGTGTGAGGTTTACTGTCTCGGCTAATCATCTCGTTGTGCCAGAATGTGATGTTTTGATGCCCCTCAGCATTATGCACATAGCTGTTTTTCCAAATGCTCAGAGTGACAAAGTCTTTCATGCTTTGATGAAAACAGGTTGTATTCAGCTGGCATTGAACAAAATTTGCTCCAAAGACAGTGCTTTAGTGCCTTTGTTGTCAGGATGTACAGCAAATATAGATAATCCTTCAAGCATTCTGAAAGCCATACAATATATGGTACAGACATCAACTTTTAGGACTGAAAAGTTGGCAGAAAGTGACTTTGAAGCTCTCCTAATGTACTTCAATTGCAATTTGTGTCATTTGACATCTCAGGATGACATAAAGATTTTAAAGTCTCTTCCATGTTACAAATCGATTAGTGGACGATACATCAGCATTTCAAAATATGGGACGTGTTATGTCCTCACAAAAAGTATTCCATCAGTAGAAGTAGACAGATGGACACAGTCGACTTCATCAGCCTTTCTTGAAGAGAAGGTTCATTTGAAAGATTTGTATACTGTGCTTGGCTGTGTCTCTGTGGATGACCTTGAAGTGTACTTGAAACATCTTTTGCCGAAAATCGAGAGTCTCTCTTATGATGCAAAATTAGAGCACTTGATCTACTTGAAGAATCGGCTAACTAGCATTGAAGAAGCTTCTGAAATAAAAGAGCAGCTGTTTGAAAAGCTTGAAAGCATTTTGATCATTCATGATGCAACCAATAGGTTAAAACCCGCAAAATATTTTTATGACAGGACCGTAAAGGTTTTTGAAGTTATGCTTCCTGAAAAATTCTTTATACCTCAGGACTTTTTTAAGAAACTAGAGCAACTTACAAAACCCAAAACCCAAGCAGCATTCCTTCCATCATGGGTAACTTTTCTGCGGCATATTGGGTTGAAATTCATCATTTCACAGCAACAGTTATTACAGTTTGCTAAGGAGATCAGCATGCGAGCAAACACAGAAAACTGGTCTAAAGAAACACTGCAGAATACTGTCGATGTTCTCCTTCATCACATATTTCAAGAAAGAACTGACCTTTTGTCAGGAAATTTTCTGAAAGAATTGTCATTAATTCCTTTCCTGTGCCCTGAACGAGCTCCAGCAGAGTTTGTGAGATTTCATCCCCAGTACCAGGAAGTTAATGGGACACTTCCTCTTATACGATTCAATGGGGCACAGGTGAATCCTAAATTCAAACAGACTGATGTGTTGCAGTTGCTGTGGACTTCATGTCCCATTCTTCCTGAAAAGGCAACACCGTTAACCATCAAAGAGCAAGAGGGAAGTAGTCTTGGTGCACAAGAACAACTTGAGCAAGTTCTAACCATGCTGAATGTTAATTTGGACCCTCCCCTGGACAAAGTTATCAATAATTGCAGGAACATATGCAATATAACAACTTTGGATGAGGACATGGTGAAAACTAGGGCCAAGGTCCTAAGAAGCATTTATGAATTTCTTAGTACAGAGAAAAGAGAATTCCGCTTTCAGCTTCGAGGAGTTTCTTTTGTAATGGTGGAAGAAGGTTGGAAGCTCCTTAAACCTGAAGAAGTGGTAATAAACCTTGAGTATGAATCTGACTTTAAACCTTATCTTTACAAACTTCCTTTAGAACTTGGCACTTTCCACCAGTTGTTTAAACATTTGGGTACTGAAGATATTATTTCGACAAAGCAGTATGTTGAAGTTCTAGGTCGCATATTCAAGAACTCCGAAGGAAAGCAGTTGGATCCTAATGAAATGCGCACAGTTAAAAGGGTTGTTTCTGGCCTGTTCAAAAGTCTTCAGAATGATTCTGTCAAGGTTAGGAATGACCTTGAGAATATGAGGGATTTTCCCCTTTACCTTCCCAGTCAAGACGGCAGGTTGGTAAAGTCTAGTATCTTAGTTTTCGATGATGCACCCCACTACAAAAGCAGAATCCAGGGCAACATTGGTGTGCAAATGCTTGTTGATCTTAGCCAGTGTTACTTAGGCAAAGACCATGGTTTTCACACTAAGTTGATAATGTTGTTCCCTCAGAAACTGAGGCCTCGCTTACTTAGCAGTATTCTTGAAGAACAGCTCGATGAAGAGTCTCCCAAAATTTGTCAGTTTGGAGCATTATGTTCTTTACAGGGAAGGTTACAGTTACTGTTATCTTCAGAGCAATTCATCACAGGACTCATTAGGATTATGAAACATGAAAATGACAATGCTTTCCTAGCTAATGAAGAAAAAGCAATAAGACTTTGCAAAGCTTTGCGAGAAGGTCTGAAAGTTTCCTGTTTTGAGAAGTTGCAGACCACGTTAAGAGTTAAAGGCTTCGCTCCTATTCCCCACAGCAAAAGTGAAACATTTGCGTTCTTGAAGAGATATGGAAATGCAGTAATACTGCTTTACATCCAGCATTCAGACAGCAAAGACATAAATTTCCTGCTAGCGTTGGCAATGACCTTAAAATCTGCAACTGACAACCTGATTTCTGATACCTCATATTTAATTGCCATGCTGGGTTGTAATGATATTTACCGGATCGGTGAGAAGCTTGACAGCCTAGGAGTGAAGTATGACTCTTCTGAGCCATCAAAACTTGAACTACCAACACCTGGCACTCCTATACCAGCTGAAATTCACTATACGCTTCTTATGGATCCAATGAATGTATTTTATCCTGGTGAATATGTTGGTTACCTTGTTGATGCTGAAGGAGGTGATATATATGGATCATACCAACCAACTTACACCTATGCAATCATTGTACAAGAAGTAGAAAGAGAAGATGATGAAAGTCACAGTTTCCTAGGGAAGATTTACCAAATTGATATTGGGTATAGTGAATATAAAATAGTGAGCTCTCTAGACTTGTACAAATTTTCAAGACCAGAGGAAAGTTCTCAAAGCAGGGACAGCACACCTTCTACCCCAACCAGTCCTACAGAATTTCCAGCACATGGACCGAGGACAATTCCACCTATCTTCACAGGTAGAGAGAGCCACAAGTCGATGTCCTCTAAACATCACTCTCCAAAAAAGCTGAAGTCAAACTCATTGCCAGAAATATTAAGAGAAGTTACATCTGTGATTGAACAGGCTTGGAAGCTTCCAGAATCTGAAAGGAAAAAGATCATTAGGAGGCTGTATCTTAAATGGCATCCAGATAAAAATGCAGAGAATCTTGATATAGCTAATGAAGTTTTCAAACATTTACAGAATGAGATTAACAGGCTAGAAAAACAGGCCTTTATGGATCAGAATATAGACAGAGCATCAAGAAGACCATTTTCATCCTCTGCTTCTCGGTTTCAGTCAGATAAATTTTCATTTCAGAGATTTTACACTTCATGGAATCAGGAGGCAACAAGCCACAAATCTGAAAGACAACAGTATAAAGAGAAGTGTCCATCATCCACGGGACCATCTTACTCACAACGCTTTTTTGTGCCACCAACGTTCAGGTCTGTCGGCAATCCTGTAGAGGCACGTCGATGGCTTAGGCAGGCCCGAGCTAACTTCTCAGCCGCAAGGAACGACCTTCATAAAAACGCCAATGAGTGGGTATGCTTTAAATGCTACCTGTCCACTAAACTGGCACTGATTGCAGCCGACTACGCGGTAAAGGGCAAATCAGACAAAGACGTCAAACCAGCAGCCCTCGCACAAAAAGTAGAGGAATACAGTCAGCAACTCGAAGGACTCGCAAACGACGTTCAGACTTTGGAAGCTTATGGAGTAGATAGCTTAAAAACCAGGTATCCCGACTTACTTCCTTTTCCACAGATTCCCAACGATAGGTTTACTTCAGAAGTTGCTATGAGAGTGATGGAATGTACTGCTTGTATCATCATAAAACTTGAAAACTTTATACAACAAAAGGTGTAAGAGGTTTGAAGAGCGTAGGTATTCAGTGTGGAGGGACATGTGCGTGATCCCACAGATTACTGAACATCCCAGAGGTTACACAAAGCATAATGCACAACGGTGGATGACGTAATGGATACTTAGAATTCAAATTTATTTAAACGGGATTTTTTTTTTCCTTTTTTAAACTGAGCCTGCTGTATAAGCAACCTGTAAAACATGAGTATTTTTTTAAATTTGCAAGGAAATTGAGCTGCAAAAATTAGCTGTATGTACAATATTAATTGGCATATTATTGAACTGCACTTTATGTAACCAAAGCTGAGCTTTCTGTTAGATGAAGTCTGTAATCTTAACTCCTCGTAAGATTTTATTCCATTTAATATAATGTTTCCCAAAAGATAATGTCAGTTTTCGGTGTACTAATCTCAAGACTGGACATACTCTGTAATGGGAGGTGGGCCGGCAATGAAAATAACTTTGGAGGTATTTGCTCCAAAGCATTTCTGTAATCTTTTGTGTTCTTTGGACATTTGTGTCACTTGTGGCAATACTCTTATCAGCTGGATCTGATTATAAATTTGCTGCAGCATCCCATTGTGAACATTAAAGGATAGTACCTATGAACTGGTACGGTTATTTCAATGCCGAATAATGATACTTGATCTAACATGCAGCTTCATGACATGTGCATTGATTGCATTTTTGCATTTACTTTATTATAAAACAATGAAGTATTTAAGTGTTTTAATTTTTTTTTTTTTTTTTTTAGAGCCTGGCATCTTTTGTTTAATAAAATATGCATGTGGGTGGCATAAAGTTGGCAAACATTATTATACGGTGTTTTATGGTTTCTTTTGTTTTTTTTTTCTTCTGAACACCAAAACTCGGTTTCAGATATCTAAATCCTTGAGTTTTGTTGCGGTTTTTTTTGTTTGTTTTCCCTGCTTGTGTGCCTTTGTGTGTGTACATATA
>VXBZ01005880.1:26956-57847 GCA_013399135.1 Heliornis fulica | reverse complement strand
TTTTTTTTTTTTTCTGGATCAGCCACATTTAACACAAATATTAAAACATTTTTCCAGTGAAATGCTATTCCAATTGTTTAGTGACAGCACACTGAAACTGTAATTTAACGTGCAGAATACAAAGGAAAATAACAGCAAGCTTGCACGATACAGCTGTGGGTAGTGGTGTAATAAAAAATTTTAAAAAATCGTAACAAAGACCTCTTCGGTTTTGTGCAAATTATAAAGGGCTTTTTCTCTTCTGAAAAGTCTTTCAAATTATACTGGGAAGAAATGTGGTATTTGGAAAATGATACTGCTTCTGATTGTGAAGCCCTATTATTTCTATTAAATATTAAGTGCCATAACATTAATAAAGAAAAATGCAAACATAAGATTTCAGCCTGATGTGTTTTGGTTTTATAAAGTAAATTTTCAGTTCATTCTAAATAATTGTACAAATATTAAAATTCTGTTAAACAGGAATTTTTTTTTTTCTTGCAAAGATGAATGTTTGCAGTTTTCTTAAATTGTACATTTTGCTGCTTTGGTTTTTTTTTGTTTGGTTGGTTTTTTGTTTTGTGGGTTTGTTTTTTTTTTTCAATAAACAGTACATGAGTAAAACACAAATCCCACAGTGCCATGAAATAAATCAGTTTAGTTAATTCCCTGTGTATTTAAACAGATTCCTTTGTGGCTCTTTGTGTGTTAAGTCAGAGTAGTAGTATTCAGGGTAAGCAAAATGCTAACAGGGAAACAATTCTTTTTTTTTCCAGTTTAAATGGAGCTAAATCAAGGTAGCAGAGTAGCATGAAGAAAAAGAGGAGCAACACGAACACTTCCCTGGTTTTAGATGCAATGTTGAGGAAGAAAATCTTTTAAGCACCTAACTGTTTAGTAAGTGATTTAGGTTACCTTCCCAACATATGAACCATTAAAATGTCTGTGCAGAAGCATCAAACTGTTATATTTTAATGTTGTTTATTTTGCATGTATTGTTGAGTATTGCCACTGTGAGAAAGAAAATGGTCCCAGTTGTTAGGAAGCCAGTGGCCTGAAGTAGTTTCAAATACTGAGCCAGTGTGAGCAAGAAAATTCAAGTGACAGAAAAAATAATTTATTATATTATTGTTGGGTTGATGCCACCCATTAGTTGCAATACAATGTGCATATGAATGCCGAGAGACAGGCAAGAGTGGTGTCTCAATGTGATGTCTCAATTTTTATTATTTATTTCTGATTTGCTTAACACTCTGTAACAGGTAACCTAAATAAAGAGGCTTCATGAGACCAGGAAACCACATTGTGTTAGAAACTGATTTTGTAAGTGCCAAAACAAAGATTAATTCGTGCTGCTTTTTGTCTCAGCTGGGAGATGGAAACTGCAGAATAACATATTTGTTCCCAAGTTGGCCATGGCAGCTCAGAACAGTTAGTGTGTTACCATTCCTTAGTAAAGGTCTGCAGAAGTAAAGGTTAGGACGTAGGTCCACAAAAAGGCCCTTTGTGTGTAGTTGTGCACATCGTACGCGTTCACGTGGGACTAAGAGGTGCTTTCTGCCTGGTGTTGCAGTGAGACTGGGAAAAACAGCCTCAGTATTGTCTCCCAGGATTACAGCTGTGAGGTTTCCCAAAGACCAGCGGCACACAGAACTGATTTATCTGTAGGTTCAGTAGCTTCAGTCTAAGGAACTGGCCTTGTAACAAGCCTTGGCTGGTCTGTTACTATTTATCTTCTTGTGGAATCTGAAAGGGTTCCTCTAAAAGCATGTCAGTAGCACATGTTCTTAAAAGCACTGGCCATTATCCTCAGCACTTCAATGGCAAGAGAAAGACTTTTTTTAAGGAAATACATTTTTGTGCAGGCGGTTATCAGAAGAAACCAAAATGGTTTGTTGTATAAACAAATGCAGTTTAGAAATATTTGTACTTAAATCATCATCAAAATAAAGTTACTACAGTGACTTGAAAATGGATTTAAGAACTGTTAGTATGAGAGAGAGTTGCAGTCAGCTGGTACTTGGGCTGCTTTATATGAGGTGCTAATACAATCTGTTGTAATTGCTCCCACTAAAGTAGCACAGTACCAGCTTCCAAGGTTTCCTGTGGCAGGGTCTGAACCCTTCGAGGATGGCTGGATTGGTTCCGTAGAGCACGGGCAGAAGTAACAGCTTGAAAACAAATAACCTGGACAGCCAAAGTAGATGTTTTCATTTGAATATGACACATTTTTGTCACATGGAGGTGTTTGTCAGTGAGTTTTCCATTAAAACTGTTTATCTTTTCTTTGGTTTCCTTTCTGGATGATTAATTTGGTAGCACTGGCATAATCTTTTGCTTAACTTTCACCTACTGCAGATGAAGACACAGGAATTCTAGATGTCCAATGAAACCAAACTGTAAAGCATTTTCTAGATTCAGCTTTAAAATAGTGTACATTTCACATTTTCATTTTGTTTTAAAAATGAAAACATTCATTTAAGCTGTGCTTCATTTGAACACAAACGGAGAAGCAGACTTTTCAAAAGGTATAAAGTTTATTCAAGAACTCAGTTTTCAGTTAATTCTTGCCATTTCCTTTTGCATAAAGCTGTATATAGACAGACACGTGCAAATACTAAAGGACTGTGAAATGGAAACACAGAGGGTTGTGTCTGGGCAATCACCAGTGAAGTTTTACTATCATTTTTGATGTTTTTCCTTTTCCACTGTCTAACAATCCCAACCAGTTGCAAGAACTGTAGTAAATAATTCTTCTTGAGGGGAAAAAAATAATGAAGACAATATAGTTCATTCTGCTGGGTAGTATTTTTTTTCCTCCATTCAGAAAACACTTTTGAAACTAAACTAGAGAAGTGCATACTCTGACTTTCCTGTGCCATAGTTTTCTGTTAGTCTGTAGCTATTCACTGAGGTTTGATTCAAGCAGAAGCAATAGTTTTTAAGTGTTAAAGAGAGATGGAAAGACATATGAACGTACCAGAAATAATAAATTAGCGGTGTGTGAACAATAGTGAGATTTACGATTGAGATTATAGCGTCAGCTGATTGCACTCTGGTGATTTTAGCATACATGTCGTTTCTGCACTAACCACAACTAAAAAAATCCCCCAAATGTCCTTCAGTGACAAGCAGTTGACATCCATGCTTTAAAAACCCTGCACAACGGACATAATGCAGCCATGTTTTCTACATCAAGCCTGTAGCATAATGAAATGAAGAATTAAGTTTAAACAATAAGGGGGGGAACAAGTTGGGGTTGTGGATCCCAGCCGAGCTGAGGATACAGCAGACCTGTTTAGTTTTCTGTACCTCTCAGTTCCACCCAGGAACTGAGGCAGGTCCAAAAGGATGATCTCTCCTAGAAAGGCAGTAGCTACTGCGGTGTCTGGCTGAGGTGCCATAATGCTCAGTAGTGTCACCATCCAGAAACCTGCACCCTGGTTTTCCTACGCAGCTCTGTAAAAATGTCATCTAAGAGCAATCTCAATGCAGGAAGTTGGAACAGAAGTGGCTCCAGACACCCAGTAGTTCAAGGGTTAGGTTACTCTTGAGGTACATAGGAAGGCTGGTGTCAATCCCTTGCTCATTATTAACTGGCAAATCACTTTTGATGATGTGCCTCCAAAACAGAAGCTTGAAATGCTGATCTTAAAATGCTTTGTCTCCAATGCCAGTGTAACAGGCAGATTGTAACTCACTCCTTCACGGTACCTGGCTAACACCTAGGGATCAGTTTGGGTGATTGAGTAGTTTGGCACCATGGGGGGTGTGGACCTTCGTGTCAGAAACATGGTTGTGATGGCAACTGGAGTGCCTTTCAAACTAGACAGTGGCTGAACTCTCTAAGGATTGAAGTAGTTTTTGCTGTTGTCCTCACAGCAATACAACCTCTAGCCACTACAGCCCTCTGGCTTGTAGCAGCAGCTTTTAGGTACACAGACTTTCTATCCAACAAGTAATACAAGGCTGCTCACAATTTGAATTATGAAAAACTTGCACATGGAGCTGGAACCACCTAAACTGGCTTCAAAGGAAGGCCAAAGAAAGGTTTTAATTTAAACCTGTTCTGGCTGAGAGCTTAGTTGCAGAGATACAACTGAGAGATGTAGTTGTAAGGAAATATATTCCTTTCTTCAGGGCCAACAGCCCTGAACTTGCTCCTGAAAGTAGATATCTAGGCTCAGAAAGGGAATTTCAGATATAGAAGCTGGGTGGCTTCCTGTTTCTCCCTGGGGCGGTATGTCAGTAATCAGAGCACTCTCCAAGTACCATGGGAGCCCTTGATTCACTTGCCTCTTTTGCCTGAAGGGACCCAAAAGCTCAGCTTAAGCATGTCTCCCACTTTTCCTATTGAAGCTCTTCTAGTCTGCATTAATTGCTGAGGGCTCCACCCTGCTAATGAAGGGAAATTTCAGTATTGTTCATGAGACTTGTTGGATAAATCACAAAGGCAACCCTTGAGGCAGGGACTATCCACGATTGCTTGTCCACCAGAGCTGAAGTAACAGGTTTTTGAAAATGGCACGGTCTCAGTTATTCTTTTGTTCTGATTCTACTGCCTTAAGGATAATGAATCTTTTCTCTGACAGATGGACATTCTGGGGTTTAGTAACCATCCTGGGTAAAAATCCTTCTGTAAATAGACACCAAGGCACTATGTGATAGCAGCTCCAACCTGGGAAATAATATCATCAAGTATATACAAAACAGCATCAAAGGAGTAAAAAATCCCACAAGGTTTAAACAACAGACCGCCAAATTCAAACCCTGCTACCCAGACGTGTGCAAACCATTTATTTGTGTTCAGTGCAACACTGTACAGGGAATGGGTCTGCAGTTGTGTTTCTCTACAAGGTCAACCCATGGTTTGTTGACTGGGGTGAGCATTTGCTTTGTATCCAATGTCCTAACGTAAAAAACAATAAAGAGCAGGTTTACTCTCTTCACTTGTGATGAAGTCCCACTCTGACAAGATCAGAAATTTCAGTCAGTAGCTGCAGATGGAAATGGAATCGTCCTTTTAATTGAATCCTGTGGGCTACAAAAAAGGAGGTTGGTTTCTTTTTTTCCCCACCGCCCAAACAATTCCTTCTGTCAGACAATCTGGAGCCACATTAAGGTTTTGGTTTTTTTTGGTTTTTTGTTTTTTTTTTTTCCTTTTCACTAGTCCAGCTGTCAAAGCAAATTGCCTTGTTGAATGAGCAGTCCTAAAATACAAAAGGGTGTGAATGAGTATGATGATACCGGCAGTACAATAAACTATTGCTATTATAAAATATACTAACATATTTCTCTGTTGAATAGTAAACAGAGTTGAGATACAGGGAGTTGTAAATGACTTCTGGAGCTTTTTGGATTAGTTATTTTTATATGAATCTCAGTAACAAGCAAATCAGCATATATGTTGCCAAATTAAAACAGGAAGCTATTAGCAAATCAACACCTTATACACAGGACTTGTACAAATACCACATTTTTTCATATCTTGTGTTATTGCAAGAACAAAATTGCATAGACCATTTGCTGGCACTTTCTGAATTCCCTAAATAATGCTTCAACTTAGCAAATAGTTCAAGTAGTTCCCTCAATTAAATTTAACCCACTACTGCAGTAAGTGTTGCCATGTAGTGAGAAAAAACCCCAAACCCAAGGAGCTCAAAAATACTAACAATAACATAATCATCTGATGGAGTAATAGTTCAGTAAGGAAACAGATTCCTTTAACTTTTTTTTATGCTCTCTGTAAGGCTGTTTTCAAAGTGTTACTGACAGAACATGTAATTTGATTCAAGTCATTCTTCTGAAGTTGAAATGTCATTTGTGCTCTTCTTCCTCCCTTTTCGCCCTCTGGTCCAGAATTGTAGATACAGGTTTGTTTCCTAAACTGGAGTACTTTGTTTTTGAAATTTGGAGCATTCTGCTTTTGGTAACTTTCTTTAGCAAAATACACGAACCCCAGACTAGAAAGGGGTGCGCGGCCTTTCCTGGTGCCTCACTGGCAGACGCGGCTGTACTCTTGGCAAGTGGAGCCCACTCCGGCCACTGACAAGTAAAGCTTTCCGTCCGGACACACACAGATCTCGTAGAGCCCCTGGGAATTACCAGATGAGCCCCTTGTACCCTCAGGCAGTTTGGGCAGTCGCACAGTTTCAGCGTCGAGCAAAAGCTGCGAGGGAGAAAGCGGGACAAATGGGACAAATGAATCATTAGAGATAATAACACAACGGTGTTCCATAAAATGACTTGGCCCAGGCAGTGGTTTAAGAACTGCCACCTACCCAGGCTTATTACACACGGAGCTGCTCTACGGCCTAGGCTCTTGGCAGACAGAACATGGGAAAGGGATAAGCTGCCGCCCATCGTGTTCCTTAGCAGAGACTTCATGCAGTTTAACAAGGCCAAAGGCAAGGGCTTGTACATGGGTCAGGGCAATCCCAAGCACAACTACAGGGTGGGTGGAGGATGGTAGCCCTGAGGAGAAGGGCTTGGGGTGTTCTTAAATGAGAAGATGTGCACTTGCAGCCCAGAAAGCCAGACATGTCCTGGGCTGCATTAAAACCAGTGTGACTATAAGGTTGAGGGACATGATGCTCCCCCTCTACTCTGCTCTTCCTGACTTAGAACACCACATCCAGCTCTGGGGTCCCCAGTACAAAAAGGACAAGGACTTGTTGGAGCAAGTCCAGAGGAGAGCCATGAAGGTGATCAGAGGGCTCTCTCCAGTGTGGACAGGTTGACAGAATTGTGCTTATTCCACCTGGAGAAGAGAAGGCTCTCTTATAGCAGCCAGGCCATCCAGTACCTGAAGGGGACTTACAGGAAAGATGGAGAGGGGCTCTTCGCAAAGGCACATGGTGATAAGACAATGGCTAATGGCTTTAAACTGAAGGAGGGGAGATTTACATTAGATATTAGGAAGAAATGTTTTACTGTGAGGGTGGTGAGGCCCTGGCACAGGTTGCCAAGAAGCTGTGGCTGCCCCCTCCCTGGCAGTGTCCAAGGCCAGGTTGGATGGGGCTTTGGACAACCTGGGCTAGTGAAGGGTGTCCCTGCCCATGGCAGGGGGATGGAACTGGATGGTCTTTCAGGTCCCTTCCAATCCAAACCAATCTGGGATTTTACGCTTTTGAAGAGATAATGCTCCTGCCTGTACACTGAACAGCTGGAATTGGGCACTGCTGCTGTCACTGCACCCCTGTCTATTCTGGCCTGACTGCTGAAGCCTTGAAGCCCTGCCAGCTGGTTGGTACTGGGAAGCAGTTGATGCCTCCTACCTGGAGATGTTCAAGGCCAGGTTTAATGGGGCCTTGATCAGCCTGGTGCAGTAAAGGGTGTCCCTGTCCATGGCAGGGCAGTTGGTACCTTCCAGTCTAATCATTCAATGATTCTGTGGTTAAGGATGTACATACAGTTTCATCCAGAGTTTCTCTGTGGAAGAACTGTCAGTCTATGGCCTTGCAGAGGGGATCAGTTTGCTGCATGCTGTTGCTGATGGGGCAGCTCTCCATGATGTCTGCAGAGCTTCATACTTAATTAGCAACTCCAGTTTGGCCACAGACCCTGTGGGGGTGCCTGGGGACCACTGTGTGAGTGGGGAGCAGAGCGCTATCACAGTTTTATTAGAAAGTATTTCTCTAAGCTGATACAACATTATGTCAACTGGTAGCATTATTTAATCTGACCCATAAATACAAGTCTTAGCATTTGCATTGATAATTTTAGTATTCTGCTGCCTAAAATCTAAAGAATTAAATTAAAAAGAACTTGAAAAAAGGCTTGAAGTTATTAGTTAGACATCAAATCAACCATAGCTATGAAAGCAGCAGTGCTTGTACTCACCACACCATCACTGCTGTGGAGCTTGATATCCATCTGGGAAAGAGCTTCAATATTCCCAGCTTGTGCCTTGATATTAATTCCTCGTGGTGCATCCATGCTCAAAGATCGAGTCGGTGATTCTAGCCTGAAAGCAGGAGCAGGAAATCTGACAGTAGCACATTCTCATATGTTCCTTTATTTTTAAAAAATATCTAAACTTTGAACAAGCACTTGGAGGATGTTGCCTGAAGTCATAATAAAAGGCGCAGCTTCTTTTTTTTCAGGCAGACTTGAAAAAGGTGATATATTTAAAGACACCAAAGTATCCCTGTTGGGGCCCGAGCAGCTTTGTCTGAGATATACTTGGTGTGGGCAGTCAGGCAGCAGTAACCAAGGTCAGTGAAAGAGGGAAGTTGCTGATGTGGCAACTAAGTTGGAGAAGTTCCAAGAAAGGAGGATACCTGTCTGAATAGGGGTGTAGCTATAGAAGATAAGGTAGCCAATCAGCTTAGCTTGTGATGCGTGTGTGGTGGGTATATGGAAATGGTTTTCCTATATAATGTCACGGAGTTTGCTAATAAAGTGGAATGATTCTGCATCATATCGATGTGTCTGGTCATTCTCGGCCCGCATGGGACTAAAAGACCCCGGCATATCCCAAATGAAAAAGAGAGATTAATTCATAATACAAATACAAGGTATTATTTCCAAGATAACTTCAGATTTTTTCAGTATAATATTAATTTATTCTTTGCAACTGAAGCCCATTTTTACATTCTTTAGTTTGTATTTACTTTAATTTTTGACATGAGAAGATAGACAATAGTGCAGTCTGGAGGCTTTTCAGCTAATGAAAGTTTTGACACTGCTATTAGCCAGACCAGAATTTCACGCAGCGTGTTGTTGTTGGTATCTGACACTTAAACCCCTGTAACTTCTCGTGAAATGAAAATTAGGCAATTTCCCAGAAAGCTGCGACCGCTGCAGTGCCACAAGATGGCAGGAAGGTACTGTGCTAGCTGAGTAAACACCTCCTCGGGATTAAGGGTTTCCATAAAGGTAAAGCTTTGTCTTTCAGAATTTGGGTATCATTTCCACCATAAGTAGCAGGAATAGAAATACTAATTAAAAATAATGAGAAGACAAGAAAAAGCACAAGCTCAGCAGTAAGCTAGCGATTACATTGCTTCTTTTGACTGTTACCTAGAACAGTATCACCTGGAAGCAGGAACACTGCCAACAAAGGTTGATACCTACTGAGTTCTGTTCCTGAATTTCGGCACACCTGCCCTGATGACACCAACCTGAATTTTACACTGTTGGCCAACCTCAAACGGGGGAATTTTAAAGCTACAGAAAAGGCATCAACTGGTGGTCCCAGTTTACTTTACAACCATGTTACACTCTCTGTTCTGTACATCCCACGGACACACATAAAATAATGTGGGCTTCATCCGCAACGCAGAACCCAGACATGTGTCCCTGTTCCCAAGCCTGGATGTGCTCACCCACTGTGTCTTCTGGAAATCTAGCAGGGGTGTGTGTGGGGTGTGACTGTGCTCACAGTCCCCGCAGATGCTGTGTTGGCTCCACACAAGCTCAGCAGCCAGCCACCAATGTGGATGAGTGGCGGACTGTGCCTCAGGAGGTCCTTCACTAGGTGTGTGTCAGATAGGGAGTCTAGAGGCTGACTATCTCATGCTAAAGGAATGAAATGTTTCACACCCAATCCTGATGTAGCTCTCCAATGGGCTTCACTTCCTCAGGCTGCTTCAGCTCTTCCTTATTTTTGCAGTTAGTTCATTAAAACTAGAATTTAAAAGCAGTTTGTGCTGGTGAGAAACTTCAGTTGTGTCTTAAGAGTTCTGAAGAAGTTAAATCCAGCTGGTGCCTTAAAACCTAAACCCATGATACGTGAGCTCAAACACAGCGAACTGAAACATCATTTTTTTATCCCTGCATCTGAAAATAACTCAGGCAATATTGGCTTATCACTGCTGGCCAGAGGTAACAGGAGATCTTCTTTGATCTTCAAAGGTCCCTTCCAACCTGAACCATGCTATTACTCTATGTTTCTGTGATCTGCCTCCCCCTAACGTTACTAGGTTAGTCACCTTCAATTAATTTTAACTCCAGATTGATAATTTGAATTCCTAGCAATGGATAATTGCATCATGGTTGCATATTAGGACCACATCTATTAAATATTTCTTGCCTTATCCCATGGCTCTGTGGTGCATAAACTTGTCACGGTCATGCCAAGTACAAGGGCCTGAGCACGAGTCTGTTCTGCATCAGCTGGCTAACACAGCATTAGTACTTTTTATTAAACAGTGTTTGTGTTTTAACAACTTTTCTGTGACTTTTCTGGTTTAGATCCTTAGATTTACACTGTTATGAAACTAGGAATAGTTTTTTCCCTGAGTGATTTACATGGGAGGTCTGAGTCTGCTTCACAGGACTGTTTTCCAGTGCACATCTGTATGCATTATACCATAAAAATTAATCCAAGCTTCTATTTTTAATATTTAAAGTTTAATATATTTTCATAAGCCAGTGTCAAGGTAGTCGAATGCAAGTGTTGCCTTAGTTTAGCAAAAAACTATAAACACTGAAATAGCTTATGTTTTTCTGTAAAGTATTTCATCTATGTAAGTAATCTATGCACAGGCATAAATTTTTATTTTCGGGCTCTATTGAATATTACAAGAAGGCAGAATGAGACAGATTGTTGAAGAGCAAATCAGACCTAGGGATCGAAAAGCAATCAAACACTGGAGAAATTTTTCTTACTTTCTACCGAAATGAATGCTGGCAAGAAGCCTACAGGCTTCAGAAGGATTTACAGATTTATGATATGACTTACATATCATTTAAATTACATGGCAGAGTTACATTTGGTGTATTAATCACAGTCCTAAATTTCTGCTGGTATGGTATACAGGTCCTATTTCTAGATTAACCAAGGGTAGATTTACCTAATTGGATCATTGGAGCTTCCTGGCAATGGAAACTGCAGTGAGGCTTAAGCAGAGATTTTAAAGCCTTCTGGAATGATGATGTGTAAGGTTTTAGGGAAGGCAACACTCAGTAACACTAGTGATCTAATTCTTCATACACCATTCAAAGGTTCAGTGCCTCACGCCCTGATGCAGCAAAAGGGAAACAGGCACCTCGTCTAGGAATGACATGACTGAATTGACTCTTGACTTTGAATGTTCCCTCTGTCCCCACTAGGTCCTGAAGAAACGTGACTTCCTCTGCCTCTTAGACACTGGCCTGGAAGTCTCTTAAAATTCTTCAATGCTTCTGGCCCTTCTTGGTCCAGGCACTTCCAGTTTGACACTGTTGGGCAGGTCTGAACTTCTCCTGTACGCTTAAAGGGTCCAGGGACCACAAAACTGCCCTAGAAGATCTGGCTGATGGAGATATTTGCCTGAACTCAGGGTGTTGCAGAAAGGTATGAATGCAGCATTGTAATTAACACAGGTATTAACACTGGTGGTACTTTAATAAGACATTAATAAAGCAAAATGGGCTTGTTTTTTTATATCCATGAACAGATGATGGGATGAAGTTCCTCTGTGCTGTGAATGAATTGGTCAGTCACTAAAAAGATACGCAACCGTGTGCAGATACCGGTTCTATTCCCTAGGCAATAAAAGAACGAGCAGAGTAGGGTGGGCTGAGCAGAGGTGATGTGCATCCTTCAGAAGCGTTGGCAAAACAAGAATTCAATCTACTTGCAAATGTTGCAGGGCACATGGACACTCAGGACAGAAGTTGACTGTCTTAAGAGTCCTTGGTCCTCTCTTAGTGTTTGTTTGAATTCTGGAAGTAGAGTGATGAGGGAATATATTGCTACCAGTCACTTTATGGTTTTTTTTTTTCCCTTTGAATTGCAGGCATATAAATTACATTTAACAGAATGGAGTGAGGATCTTTATCATCTAGAGGAATTAATCTATGTAATGTGCTCTCCTAAATGAGACATCTGTCATAGCCTGTATCTCATTTGGGAAGATTCAGTGCTTAGGTGTAGCTTCTAGGTTCTGTAGTAGCTATGCCAGGGGTCTATGAGGAAGTGGTGTGATGCAAGAAGAACTGATCAGGATGGCACAACATCGGCCCAGGACCTGACAGCCCCATTATACTTGTTCTGAGCAGTACTCTGGACTAGCTGTTCCTGACCCTGGAGACCAGGAGCTTTCGGGTTAATTTAATCCAAATAGAATCCTGTTCATGAGCCCCAAACAGTTCCACAGTGAGAACCGAGATTTGGGGAGCTCTGGATGTTGGGAGATTTCCTTCAAGAGCACCTTCCTAATTTTAA
This sequence comes from Heliornis fulica, assembly GCA_013399135.1. Taxonomy (NCBI): domain Eukaryota; kingdom Metazoa; phylum Chordata; class Aves; order Gruiformes; family Heliornithidae; genus Heliornis; species Heliornis fulica. The sequence continues at coordinate 45,714 of VXBZ01005880.1, read as the reverse complement.
ATGAAAACTCTCACATAGGTGTATCCAGGGATCCATGCCCAGGCCCACTTACAGAGTAGGTATTTTGTCTTCCTCTTCTTCACCCTGACCCCTGCAAAGTGCAGTGAAATGGCACTGTCTGAGCTAATGCAAAGCAGGGAAGGGTAGGAGAGTAAGGAGTCCCTGCTAATATTGGATATTGGTCCTCCAGCAGTCCATAGCAACTAAAGCAACCAATTACAAGGAAGAAAGTATTTTTGTTTCAGTCTTCATCCATGCTGGAAAGAATGATCCAGAAGTCAACTAAGCTGTTGGCTGGCCACCAAGGAAATCTGATCCTGAGGTGTACAGAATAATTTATGAAGGACTCTGTGAAAGTCTTCTGAGGGAATGTGGACAGCATCCAGGCTCTGGATCTGAAACTATCCCAACAACCTATAGGCTTGAGATTCCCACCCTTTCTTATAAGCATGTTGCAAGCTTGTGGAGATACCAGAGCACTAGAAATTGCTCAGTCAGCTGTATTTAGGGAGGATGAGAGAGGAGTGATGACCTGCTGTGGTTGTTGTAGAGAAGCAGCTGAGTTGAACCTTGACTTTGAATGTCCCTTCTCAGTCATGCTGCAGAAATATCGATCTCTTAATTCATCCTGTTCTGGCAGGAGACGGAAGGATACCTTGTTGATGTTGCAGGCTCCACAGTGCATTAAGAAGCTGGTTTGAGTACTGCAGAATGGAGTACTAAACAGAGACCACAGTCTTCTGGAGCCCAAGTTTCCTACCGCAGCGTGGGATAGCTTGACTCTTAGAGCAGGACAGAGGAACCACCTTGCTCTTGTGAATTCTGGGAAAGTTTATTCCTTCCTTTTGGCCTTTTTGTCCTTTCCAACTTATGAGTCGGCATCGATCCTGAATTCAATGGGTACAGCATTCCCAAGTATTACTTCATTTAAAGGTTCACCAAAAGTACATATTCCTCCCAGTTGCAACCTGAGGAATACGTACAGGGCTACTGTCAACTAACTGAACAGGTAGATGGACACTACCTCTGAAATCGTGGTGCACCCAACAACTTTTGTGCCCACACAAATATACATACAGATTTTTGGGGTAATTTCCCCCCCTGCTTTTTTGTTACAATAGCCTGATCTATTCTAGCATGCATTTTAAGAAATGTAAACCTGACACTAAAGTGTTTAATGTATGGTAAAGAATTTAGCAGTGTACAGTGTATTAAGAGGGTAGGTTTAGATTAAACGTTAGGAAGAAATTCTTCCCTGTGAGGGTGGTGAGACCCTGGCACAGGCTGCCCAGAGACCTGTGGCTGCCCCCTCCCTGGCAGTGTTCAAGGCCAGGCTGGATGGGGCTTTGGACAACCTGGGCTAGTGGAGGTTATCCGTGGTCATGGCAGGGGGGGTGAAACTAGATGGTCTTTCAGGTTCCTTCCACCCCAAACCATTCTATGATTCTATTTGAGGTAAATATGTTCTTGTATGAGCAAAAGAGAAACAGCAGTGTATTTTAGCCCAGAGTCAGCTTTAATTAAAAAGAAGAGCCCCTGTACACAGGACAAAATAAAATGTAAAATACACCTGACTTGATTTATTTTACTTCATATCAGATTATTTCACAACAGTATGTTTGTTTAGATCGTTAATAAGATACTGGTTTGGTATTCAGCTACATGGTGGGTTTTGGTTTGTGAAGCTCTTTCAAACACTGAAAGAACATGAGGTGGCTCCAGGCAGAACCTAAATGTTAGCTACTTCATAATGCCTTTTCACTAAAAGTGTTTCACAAAGCTTTCTGGTGTTGATTTTTATGAGAGTTCATAAAACATAGTCATCCATCACTTCCACTTCTCTAATATGCTCGGTTTTCCTCCCATAGTGCTTTAGTCTAATTAAAATAAAAGGAGTCATGCAAAAGGGACAAATAAATATCTATATTAAAAAGTCATGTGAGGAGGGTGAAGACAGAAAGATCCCAGGCCCTTTCTTTCTGCCACTTGGTGTTTGTAGAAGATGAAGACGATGGATGCTGCTTCACATGTGTCCCTCGGCATTTCTGTGGGAGAATCCATGGGAAATATCATAGAAAAGATTAAGAAATATGAAGAAAAAAGTGGAGATACAGAAAATGTAACTCAGAAGTGCTGGATTTGGAGTAATGGTACTTTCTCCATTGGTGTATATTTGAATGTTGTATCCCTTGAACTTCCATGAAGGTGCTAAAATCAAACTTGATAAGGATGTCTCCCACGCTTCTGAGTACACAGCTGTTTGACCCACCTCTGACAGAACGATCACTGACTTAACAGAGTTAAGAAACNAGAAAGAAAGAAAGAAAGAAAGAAAGAAAGAAAGAAAGAAAGAAGTGCTCTGACTGATATGTGCCAAGACAAAATAAAGCCATGACAGTGAGTTCAATACATTTATGGCACTGAAGGTCAGATCCTGCAAGCCTCCATCCATGTGAAAGTAAGCATGGTGCAACTCTGCCTGTGCACCTGTACTTCCAAGATTAGGCTCATCTTTTTCTGGGGTTATGAATACACATAACTTATTCCTATTTTATTTCCTTGAGAGAAACAAGAAGAGTTAGGAGAGGAATGGATACTGAGCTTATTAGAATCTGTAAAGAAGCAGAAGCACTGAAGTTGCATAGGGGACAGGCTGTGAAAATAGGGCATAGAGCATCAGATGCTGTTGGCACATAACCAAACCAGCTTTTTCACACTGTTAAGGAATGAACAAGCCCTCTTATGTCTCCGGTGTGCAGAAAGGAGTCTGGCCATGAACACCTGCCCTTGAATTCAAGTCTGACTTCAGAAAGGTGAAAAGAGAAAAGAAATGCAATTATGCAGTGCTTGGAGGTCATGGAGCACAGGAAGAACAGAAAAGGTAAAAAACGAAGGGAAAAATTGAGGAAAAAGGGAGGAAAGGAGAATCTTTAACCTGTCAAGGAACTAATGTCTTAAAAGTCAAAAAAGCAACCTAGATGATTCTGCGGAATTAATTGGCCTTGGTTCTCTGTAGGTGTCCGCTTTCAGCTCTGCTCTCTGAACAAATACTAACCTTTAAAAGGCAATAAGAGCATATTGGCTTTTTGATTAGCCTGAAAGCCGTCTCATTCACTGGCAGCGCAGCCAGACATCGCAGGAGAGGAAACCACAGCCAGTGCACGCACAGGAAAAAGACACTGCCAGCATTTATGTATGGCCCAATACATGAAATTTCAAACCATATTCTCTCTTTATGAGGAAACTGGATTCCCATTAACGTAAGCGGGGCAAAACTAAACTGGAGTTGTTGAGATGGATGGTGAGCAGCAGGCACACATTGATGGTGGCTACCAATTCCCACCCATGCTCACTTACCTCCCAGCAGCTACCTGTTTTGAGGTCAGGCAAGTGGGGAGGGTGATGAGAACACAGTGTGAAGAACATGATTTGCCCAAAGCTATGGATCTTGGTGTTCTGCCTTGTGGCTTTTGGTGGTTTGCCAGCAGGTCCAAAGGCAAAGAAGGACAAAACAATAGGACTGAGGTCTTGGTATATGTTTCGATTCTGTTTTGCTTGGTAAAATAATTTTCTTTGGAATGGCTCCTATAATTACATCTTCTTGCAAACAGGAAAGATGAGTTTCACAGCATGTTCCAACAAGTGTGTGTATCTTAAGGACACAGAAGTATTAGTATTCAACAGTAAACTCTGATAGCTCTTACTGAATATCAAAAAATACAAAATACTAATGACTCATTAAATCTTCTTCCTTGATCAGTTTTTGCACAGTAATGGAAAAATAGCAGTTACTTAGTCAAGCTTTGGCATAAAGTTCTGATTTGACATAACTACTGTAAATCTTTCAAATGATGACTGATTTTTCTTGCTAAAATGTTGTATTTTGCATCACATGTATTGAATTTTTTCATTTAAAGGTGGAATAATTGCCTCCTACATGGATGATGCTGTCTTCCTTATTTTTTTTCCCATTCACTTTGATACTTTAAGCCTGAGCTTCACTGAATTAAACTAGATGCACTATAATGAAAAAAAATTGTCTGAAAAACAATCTCTTTTGCATCTCTTTTCCCCCGTCGAGTCCATTAGTTGGTCAATGGTTGGATAACATCATCCCACTTTTTGTAGTTTACTTCACAGAAACCATTTTCCAAGGGTTATTGATCCTGGGAGCTGCCTGCATTAGGACACATGATCTCTTTCACAAAGACTTATGTAAATATGTAAAGCTCCCTTGCACTGAACCCCTAATATGAAAACCAGTACATTTTAAATGAATCAAAATTAAATAAAAATTATTTAAAATGAAAAAAGAAACTTTTCAGCAGTTTCTTTCAAGGCATCTGGCTATTTCACTGCAGACAAATTTATGGGAAAACTTACAGTAGCACAAGATAGAGTTTAATATTAGAACTGTACCTTCAGTTTACGTGTGCCAAGGTTAATGCCTCTCCAAAATAAGCTGTCCTGCTTTCTGCTGAGATAAGAGTTAATTTTCTTCATAGTAGCTGGTATAGGGCTGTGGTTTGGATTTGTGCTGAAAACTGTGTTTATAATATAGAGATGATTTTGTTGTTGCTCAGCGGTGTTTACAGGGAGACGAGGCCTGTTCTGCTTCTCACACCACTCAACTGGTGGGATGGGTGGGGGATGCACAAGGGAGGGTGGGTCACTGCTGGGACAGCTGAACCCATCTGACCCAAGGATATTCCATATCAGATGATGTCATGTGCAGCTTATAAGGGACTTTGATAAGAGGAAGGAAGTGAGGGTGAGAGTGTTCATAGTAATGGCACTTCTCTTCCCAAGTAACCATTACACACGATGAAGCCCTGCTATCCTGGAGCCCAACACCTGCCTGCCCATGGGAAGTGGGGAATGAATTCCTTGTCTGGCTTTGCTTGAGTGCCTGGCTTCTGCTTTACCTACAAAACTGTCTTTATCTCAACCCATGATTTTTCTCACTTTTGCTCTTCCCATTGTCTCCCCCATAGCGTGGGGGGGTGAGTGAGCAAGCAGCTGCCTGGTACTTAGTTGCTGCCTGGGGCTAAGCCATGACATATGATTACTGTGCTGCTCATAAAAAGCATCATCTTGTAAAAGCACAGACTGATAATATTAGAAGAAAATAAATAGGGTACAACTGAACTCAGAGAAACATACTATGAGAGCGTGTATGTAAAGGCAAATGTAGGTACATGGGGGCTACATTAAATAAAAGTATAAAGCACCTAATTTTTCTGGTAATTCTGAAGCTTTTATTAAATCTTTTGTACCAAATGGAGCAATTTCTTGGGATTTTGTTTTAAAAGTAACTTTTTTCTTGATTGTCTTCTGCTTATTCTATAAATATATTAATGAAACTTTCAGTTTGGAAGGTCTTTCATTTTGTCTTCAGTCACTTGGGAAAGTCTCAGAATGCGCTGGGCTTTGCTGGCAGTTTGTAACATCTCTCACCACTAAAAAATAGACACAAATGCATGTTGTAATGCACTGAGAATAGCAGAGCTATTCTGAAATAATTACACAATGATGTATTAGGCTCTGCTTTTCCTGGTAGCCTTCTTTTTTGGGTAATAATATTCTTGACATTTACATACATACATACACTGACAGTCCTGATGTGTGAAGAAGCATTAGCAGTTGTTACAAGGGGCATCTAATAGCAGTACACGACTTTTGTATGGCACATATAATAATATTGCTGGAGGATTCTTTCTGTTAAAAAATAGCTCATTTTGGGAAATAAAAATAAGATTAAGGTAATTTTTTTTGTCTGATATCAACAAGCTGTAAAGTGTTAATGTATGGTTACTGAGCTTAAAAAACAAACTCATGATGGATTCTGTATGATCTAAGACATATCTTTATAAAAGATGCTATTGCCTTTATAGCTAGATTTTCTGAAGGGCACAAAGTTTATGATTCTCCTCACAGATGCCTTTGTTGGTAAGGGCTAGGAGCTCTTTTACCCCTTTCAACTGTGGTGAGGAACAAAAGTCCATGGAACCACTTCTATATTTCCCTTTATGTCAACCCTTGGGAAGGGGCTGTCATCATACATGACACAGCTGGGCTGATCATGCTTGGCTGGAATGAAGGGGAGCCACAGTGAAATGACAAGTTCCCAATGGAGTCAATACTTCATGAGAAGCCACTTGGTGGTGGCATGCAGAAACCGAAATGTCAGATCACAAATCACAGATCACTTACCAGGCTCAATTAAGCATAGCTCACCTGTAGGGAGTGCATTTTCTAAGGCTAAACCAATCTCATAATGGCCTTATGGAATCTTGAGCTGCAGCAGCAATGGTTTCTGAGACTCTCGTGCATTTTACATCAGATAGAAACAAAACTGAAATGTCTCAGATTATATTCATTTTTCCGTAGAAAAATTTATCCATATTTCTATACGTCAAGTCTGTTCCTTGCTCTACTGATGAATCAGGGTGCCTAAATTTTGAGTATTGCAACATCAGAGCTGTAGGACCCAAGAAGACAAACTCTAATGAATTCTTTATTAAGAACTCCATGAAAGTAAAGCACAAAGTAAGGTTTAATCCTCTCTTGTGCTTCAGGCCATGGGCAATTTGATAATCCAAGATTAGAAGAAAAGAGATTGTGCTGTTTTCCTGGTACAAATTTGCAGTTTTGTAAGTTTTAAGAAAGAAGTAAATTATAGGAAGACATTGGAGATGAGTGGTGTTGAGCAGTAGAAAAAAACAGAACTCTCAGATCAAGAACTGACGTAGAAGATAATAAATATACATGCAAATACAAGTATGGAAGGCTGACACATAATTCTTAAGATTAGTATAAAAAAGAGGACTAAATTTGACGTGGAAGATATGCAGAGAATTTTGAAGGAAGAAGAGATTGAGAAAATTGATACCACTGAAAACATTAAGCGTGTTTTTTTAAATTCTCAGTCTTTAGTGAGTGCAAGACAAGGATTTTTACTAACTTAGAAAGAAAAGACACTTATTTTAGGTAAACATGATGATGTTTTGACTTTCATGGAAAGATAAAGTTCTAGCATGGCCAGGGCCTCCAAGCTAATTATTAACTTGGAAGGACTCATTACCTTGTGAGTGATATCAAACAGGAGCCAGTAATTGGCAGCATTTGCTAATCCTAGTTACAAAGTTATATAAACTATGATTAAGAATTTAAATGAATTTATGGAATATAAGGTTACAAGTAGAAAAGCTTTACCCTGGTATTTGAACGTTTCCCAGTAGAGTGCATTTCTCATGATGAATTTTCATTTCTTCAGAGCTTAACCAAACTTGGCATAGTTGATAAGTGCCTGATTCCTCTGGCAAGAGAGGAATCCTGTTTCCTCCTGAAACAAATGTAGCTGCCTATAGTAAGGATGTATAGGTGATGCCCCATGCACCCTTCAAAATGAACAGAGAGAAACAGGCTCTGCTGGAGCATAATTAATATGATCTATTTTAGATATCTCTGTTAGGATAAAATGTAATATGCCCTAACCATACCTGTTGTTTTCCTCCAAGAGGTGAGGAAATCTGAGGAAGCTAGCTACACTCCAAATGTGTTGAGAGCAATTCCACCTGAATTGTCTGCCTGAGCAGCTGTAACACCCTGGGACTGTGCTTCAGATATCTCTGAAAATGCAGCCCTATGGGTGGTTTGTGGGAGGATCACTTCCGACTTGCATCAGCAAAGGAAGGAATGAATGAATGAATGAATGAATGAATGAATGAATGAATGAATGAATGAACTGATGAACTGATGAACTGATGGAACTGTGGACAAGTGTCTCTGCTTGCAGAGCGAGGGCAGTTCCAAATCTGGAAGAGCACCTGAGATGTATCTGCTTATCCTGGACACACAGAAGTCCTCTAGGTTTGAACTCTGTTGTATGAATGCAGATTGATTATGTAAGAACTGAATGGTAACCAGGGGTGTGTTTTGAATTTTCATTGAATCACACATACAACCAATGCAAAAAACCATTTAGGATCAGCCAAAGATACAGATGAAGGGTTTTATTTTTTGTTTTTAGTTTTTAATCCTACTCTATATTTATAGCAAGTGTGGTTGATTTACAAATAAATAAGTCTAGTTGTTTGTTTGGGTTTTGGTTTTTTTAATCTTGCCTTAGGTTAAAAACAATCAAAGATAAAGGGCAGATTAGTGAGCCACTCCAGTCCTTTGGGGTGGCATCCTTAAATGTTGGGAGTATTTGCTGTTCTTGAAGATGTCAGCTAGAATGTTCTTCAGCATATTTCACTTTGAATCAAAAAATTTCCTATCATATTTTAATTTTTTAAATAGTCTGTGTTCCATATTTGTTCCATATTTATGTTCTAAATCCAAAATGAGTGGCAACAGATGATTCCAGTAAAGCTCAGTGATGAAATTCTGGATTCAAGGAAATTGTTCAGCATATGCACAGCAGGCACCAAAAGTGCTTATGGCTTAGGGGTGATGTCTGTGCACAAGCAGAATTACAAAGCCAGATTTGAACAACAGATGCTTCCAGTTCCCAAGGTTTTACTTAACAGAACTTATTTTATGTAAGCAATATAAAAGAAATGTTCAAAGTTCTAGGACAAATGCACTTGTATGTTCTCTTCAAAAGAGAATACAAGAGTGCCCATGTAATGCTACTTTGAAAATACTATAAGAGCAATTTAGAACATTTATAACCTATTCAAAACCATAATAGATATGATTATTACAGTGTAGTTATTTGTTTACTAGTTATTCATCCAGCCTAAATATTGAGGTGGTCTTGCTTGTTTGTCCACTGTCAATCAATGCAGAGCTGTTGAAGGAATGAGGACTAAAGATCAGAACTGAGATATTAAAATAGAAGCTCCTCTCAAGACTGACAGTTATGATAAAGAATGGTAAGCAGAGCTAATTCAAAAGAGGTCTCTGCGATGACCTCAATTTTACGATGTGCTGCCTCTCCTGGTAATTAAAAATGGCCAAGGCCCCAGTGAATGTGAATGAATCTGGCACATCACAGATGTTTCCATCATGGCTATCTTTTCCACATGACTTTAATGATATTATAAAACAACTTATTGTGTTATAAAATTTTACTCTCACATAATAACACTTTTTGTATCACTGTTGTAAACAATCTAGCTAGTATTTTCATTATGAGTCTTTATTTTCATAAAATTATCTTCCAGGTTGAAATTTGCCATGTCTTTCTTTTGTATACCTCAAGCAATTTATTCTTTAACATGCAGAGGCACAGAAAGATTTCAAGCAACTGGAATGTTGTTGTTCTTCAGTATGTGCTGTTCAGTGTCCACTTGTTCTGCATGACATGAAACACACAAGAGGTCTTTGCTGACAAGCAGGTCATACCTCACACCCTTCCCCTCTTGTGATTCATTAGTGCAGAGGCTGAGTGGGCTACACGCTCCTCCGCCTCCACACAAGTGCAGTATCACAACGCACACACAGGCTGAGCAGGGAAAGAGTGAGTAGTGACTGTGCACATTTACAATATATCTTGGAAGAAACACTGTTATGAGGAATTTCTTCCCTTTCTTCTTCCAGTGGTTGCCACATGCACATCCTTTTGTCCAGCTCTGGAGCCCTCAACACAAGAAAGACCTGGACCTGCTGTAGTGTGTCCAGAGGATTGTCACAAAAATGATCAAGGGGCTGGAGCACCTCTCCTATGAAGACAGGCTGAGAAAGTTGGGCTTGATCAGCTTGGAGAAGAGAAGGCTCCATGGGGTCCTTATAGCTGCCTTCCAGTACCTGACAGGTGCCTATAAGAAAGCTGTGGAAGAACTGTTCACAAGGGCATGTGGTGATAGGATGAGGGGTGATGGTTTTAAACTATACAAGGGGAGACTTAGGTTGGACATTAGGAAGAAGTTCAATATGAAGGTGGTAGATCAGTGAAACAGGTTGCCAAGAGAGGTGGTGGAGGCCCCATCCCTGGCTACATTCATGGTCAGGCTTGATGGGGCTGTGAGCAACCTAACCTAGTGAAGATATTCCTTCTCAGTGCAGGGGGGTTGGACTAGATGATCTCTAAATGTCTCTTCCAACCTAACACATTCTATGATTCTATGATCATTATGGTGGGTGACTCCTGTTTCATGACTCCCACCACGGATCCCTTCACATATAAGCAGACAGGTATGTAGGTGAGAGATAAAGAATGCTCTACCAAGCTCAACATTATGGCTTAGACCAGTGACAGCACAATCGCAGACATCCAAGAGCTCCAGGTGGTCATTTGGCAGGTGTCTATAACTGCAGTTATTAATGAGATTTTCAAGGTAACTTGCACTCTGGCGGAGTATGGTGTAATCACTGATGGTAAGTTACTGCAGCAATCTCACTGAGCAATCTGACACTGTCAGGTACCCAGTTCAAAAGTGTAGGTGTAGAAATCATTACAACCTTGCACTTCTGACATAAGCAGCTATGGAAAACAGGTAAATGGCTTTGTCCTGTACGAGCGGCAGAAACTATTAATTTTAATGTGTTAAGTGACATCTCTGAAAAAATGAGGCTTTAGGAACATCAGCCACCTGACTGGCTTAACGAAATTCAGTGATGACAGTGGGCAGAACATGGCATGTGTTCTCAGGAAGACCTTACCTGGCAAGAAAGCAACTAAGAGTGTTACATGGACTTCCTCTCCTGTTCCTGAGGTACCTATCTGTCACTGACTGGATTCAGAGGCCAGCAGTCCTTCGAAACTGGAAACATGCTGGAGGTGCTCAGGGGAGCAACTCTGATTGCCAACACACCTGACTGCCCACACAGACTCATTAGGAGACCAGAAACTCCATTCCCACCAGTCAAAAAAGATCCCTCCTACCTCTGGAGGGAAACATCTTCCATGAGAGCAAAACCAAGTCTCTCTGCATGGGCGGAATTAAAGAAGAGAGGATGATCTCATCAGTAGAGGTAAGTCTATATCCAAAGGTCATATAGTCTATAAATACAACAATATATAAGCTCTGCAGTTAAAGAACTGTAGTTTGTAAGCCAAATTGCAGTGGACAAGATTTTGCAAGAACATGGTTGCACACAAATAGCTAGTAACACAAGACAGAGAAAACACAAAGTATTTGGAAAAGTCTTTTCACTTAAAGATTAATAGCTTTAAAGAAAAAAAATCCTGCTTAAAAGAGAACTAGATATGAAGTAGTACCCAAGCCTTTGCTAACAAGGTACTTCGAAATATCTGAGTCATAAATGTTTCTGGAGTTAATAAACATGATGTACTGTACCATCCTATCCTTTTAAACTATGCCTTTTCATAGATTTGAGCCCATCAGATGAAAAGAAATTTTTAAGGTTCCAAAAGAAGTATTTGAACCTGAATGCAGTAAAGTATAGGAATACACATTTTTATCTAGCAAATTAACGACAGGGCTCAAAATATTACATCACAGGAGAAAGATCTCACTAGTCAGGGAGCAAGGATGCTTTGCAAATACTGACTCAGAACTACAGACATACTTTTCTGTTACATAATTAATTAATCTTCTGACTTACTGGGCTTTGATTTGCATAATGAATGCAAATAAAAATAACTGTACTTCAATTAGTCAGATGGTATTTTTAGGCAATTCGCATGTAAGCATTAGTATTACAAACATGGTTAAGCAATGATTTAGCAAATGTTGTTACCCTGTTTGGCTTCTGTACATCTCTTTCTAGATTTCCTTCCTAATTCTTATTCATACACCGTTAAAAACCCACAACTTTAGTTTCCAGCCTTTTTCTCTGTCACCGTATACAGTTTACCCAAGCAAACCTCTGAGTGGAAAGGGAAACCATATTATGGATGAGGAGTGGAAAGGTTAAAAGTCAGCTTTCATAAAGACTCAGAAAGAAATAGAAGCCATAAGAAAAGAAGAGCTATTGGATGCCACGAAACAGATGACAAAATTAAAGGGGGCATATTTATTCTGAATATATAGAGAGGGATGTCTACCAGAAACATATCACTAGAGTAATTTACCGTAACCAAATGCCTAAAAGGCATAGAATTATGCCCTCAAACTATCAACATTCTATAACATGTAAGTCACAAGCTAGTAAATATGTATTTTGATGCTTTTCAGTGTTGTATGTATGTATTTGTTTGCAACATGGGATTGAGTACACCCTCAGAAAGTCTGCTGATGACACCAAGCTGTGTGGTGAGGTTGACACACTGGCAGGAAGAGATACCATCCAGAGGGACCTTGACAGGCTGGAGAGTTGGGCCTGTCTGAATTTATGCAGTTCAACAAGGCCACATGCAAGGTCTTGCACATGGATTGGTGCAGTCCCAAGCACAACTACAGGCTGATGGAGAATGGATTGAGAGCAGTCCTGAGGCTTGGGGGTGTTGGTGAATGAAAAACTCAACACAAGACAGCAATGTGCTTCTAGCCTAGAAAGCCAACTGTATCCTGGGCTGCATCAAAAACAGCTTTACCAGCGGGTTGAGAGATTCTCTGATCTACTCTGCTCTCATGAGTCTCTGTGTCCAGCTCTGGAATCTCCAGTACAAGACAGACATGGAGCTATTGGATTGAGTGCAGAGTAGGGCCATGAAGATGACTGGAGGGCTAGAGCACCTCTCCTATGAAGACAGTCCAACTGAGAGGGTTGGACTGAGCCTGGAGAAGAAAAGGCTCTAGGGAGACCTTATTGCAGCCTTCCAGTATCTGAAGGGGCCTACAATAAAGTTGGAGATGACCTCTGAGGTCCCTTCCAACCCCAACCATTCTATGACTCTATGATAAGAACTCCAGGAAAGGAATTCAGAAGTAGCAAATGTGATTTTAAATGACATTTAAATGTTAGGAATGCTAGGAATTTTGAAATGCAGATGTTATTTAATTCTTCCTACGAGTTGGAAGTCAGTGTAAGCCCATCTCTTTTTCTTTACGGGTGCGTCATGAATTCAATGTATTAAACTGAAAAGGACTCTGTATGTTTCCTTCAAATTACAGGATGAAAAGACAGTTACTGACCACAGTATAATTGCATTGCTCTGTCTCCATTACTTAGCTATAAAAAGATATGTTCTAACACACTTATCACTTTGTTTTCAGAAAATAATCTATCTTGAAATTCAGTGTTTGGACAGGAAAGCCAGCAGAATGTGTAATTCAGAAGGTCTTTTGTGTCAGGTTTGTTTGCGATACTGCCCTAAATCTGAATGAGTGAGAATGGATGTGCCCCCTGTTCACATAAAACAAGCTGAAAAGTTATGAGCATTAACAGCTTTCCTTTCAGCTCCTTGAACCATGCAACTACATTTGAGGTGGATGGGTTTTCTCAAAGCAGTATTCTCGGTATTTAAGGCTGCATACCATGGCACTTCACATCACATTCACCCAGCATATCACATTCACATGGCACAGCAGAACTACTGAAGGAAAAATAGAGGAAGAAGAGCAGACGATTAATAGAAGGCAAAAGTGCAGAGATAAGGCTTGAGGTGAGCCAATAGGTTGTATTACCTATAACCTGATACTCACTACCTTAGTCTGTAAAGGAAGTGCACATAATTCTAAAATAGAAAAGTAATACTTAAAATTGCATTTTAAATTTTCATACTGAAGTGCTTTTTGGCAGGAACTTCCTATATTTAACAGCATGGAATGAAGCAGAATATTTATAAAGCATTACAAAACTGCCATTCATTGGTAAACTTGTCTCAGCCCCTTCACAACAGAATGCATGAATTTTGTTTATACCAACGTCTAATGTTAGCCTTGAAAATAACCCTTCTCCAGAATGAGCCCTGCAAATTACTCTTCTCTGTGTACATCTTAACTTAGCACCTTCACTGCAGACATACACATTTGCTACTCAATCTTCCCTAGATTCCCTCGTGGATTCATTGCCGTTGCAGATTTCAGACTTGACACTGATTATGGGTGGGAAGGACAGCAGAAAAGAAAAAATTATTAAAGGAATGAGGCGCTTTTAGCCACTCTGGGTAAGCTTCAGGTCTTCAGGGCCAGCAAGGACATGAGTGACTGCTGTATTAGCTGCACAGCTTCATGCCCTGCTATTCAGCATTTATCTTAGGGTTAAGCTAACCTATTTTTCGAGCACACGCAGCTGTTTATTAGCTCTGGATTTATGTCAGATATTAATGGAAGTCATGAGTGTCAGTGTTCATGTGGCTGTGTAGGAACTTTCTTGACATTATAATAGCTACTGGAACAACTGTGCTAAATTCTGGAATAATCATAGAATCATAGAATGATTAGGGTTGGAAGCGACTCCCAGAGGTCATCCAGTCCAACCCCCCTGCAAGAAGCAGGGACACCCCCTACTAGATCATGTTGCTCAGTGCCTCATCCAACCTGGCCTTGAACGTCTCCAGGGATGGGGCATCCACCACCTCCCTGGCCAACCTGTTCCAGTGCTCCACCACTCTTACAGTAAAGAACTTTTTCTAATATCCAATCTAAATCTCCCTCCATTTTAAAACCATCACCCCTTGTCCTGTCACAACAGGCCCTACTAAACAGCCTCTCCCCGTCTTTCTTGTAGGCCCCCTTGAGGAATTAATGATCCTTCCACAGGTACTTCTCACAGGTAATCTGTACTTCCCACTATTTTAAGAACTTAAAATGCAAAGTACTGTAACAGCTGTAGGATAAAACTATTAGCTTTAAGCCTATTAAAATATTATTAATTGATGAGACACCTGAAGCACAGAAACAACTGCAGGATATGATTGATAGGTATCCAAATAACATTTTCAGACAGTTGCTTTCGTAATTACAAAATTCGATTCTTTATCAAAATTGAGATAATCACTGGAAATGACACATAAACAACACAATGAATCCACTCTCTCAAAATGCAGAATCCTACATATTGCCCAAAGTCTGCCACATCCAAATTCTCCAATAGAAGAAGCAGCACATTTTTGAAAGCTGACATCAGCATGTAAAAACCAGTGTCTTGAGCTCATTCTGTCTTCAAATGCAAGCAGAAGGTATCTTATCATAGGTAAATCTTAAATATCAAAGAGAAAATTAAGAGAAATATCTTAATAGTCACCTTCTCATTTGCTATTCCCAATTTGAAAACTCAGTCACCATGATACAGGCAGTGCTCTTGAAAGCTTTTATCATCCAGTATTCTCTTAATAGTTATCCCTACTGGAGAAAAATTATGACAGAAAGCAGCAAACTTCCAAGGTATAAAAGGACAGAAGTGTAATTTTTAGAGATCCTCTTTAATTTCTAATCTTCTTTTGAACTGGCTTATAAAATGAAACATAACATGTTCATGAACTGAATGTAAATTAAGTTTATTACTTGATCATGGCTAACGCATTATAAACTACTCAAAATAACAAAGAATAATGTAAAAAGAAGTGCTAGTCCACAGCTCCCAGACATACACGGTAATTTATAATTATTTTCTCACCCCAAAAGCACTCTTAAGTTATGAGCTTTGCACATTTTCCAAATTTTTCTTATTAGTCTGTTTCCTCAGACTGATGCTAGCTTTGATAGACCTCCACTAATTATAGATAGAAGACCTGCTGTATACAAGTTACTATGTTACAATAGTAACATAGTAACACAATAGTTACAATGTTACAATAGTAACACTATTGTTTCCACTATGTTACTATTGTAACATAGTGGAAAAAGTCATACTTCAGTGTTTAAAAATTGAAAAACAGAAATTTACAGAAAAACTTTGTATGAAAGTATATTATGTGGCATTATTATATTATTATATTCACCATGAGGAATATATAATTCATATTATATTTCAAAACTGTAAAGCCATGTATATTTTTCCTTCAAACCAATTATCTCACACATAAAACAGAAAAGTTATTAGTAGTTCTGCAAATTCTGTTGAAAATGTCTTCTGATGAAAACTCTGTATACATTCTTACCTAAGCTGTTTAAAAGCTTCTGCTTTCACCAGTGGTGTTTCTACAGAGTGTTCAAAAAGTGCTCCTTCAGGCCCTGGGGGAAAAAAATGTAAAATAATACTAAATTGCCAAAGCTCAAAAGTAAAAAAAAAAATAATATGACTTATTTATGTGGCCACTGTAATATCAGAAATTATGAAAATATATTAACAATGAGACAATTAAAATATAGATACAGTCCTACCATCATATTATTGACCAGAATAACAGTACACAGGTAATATAAAAGTACAGGTGTAAATGAGAGCTAATAAGTCTGAAGGCAAATTTTAAACTAAACAGCAACAGCAACACAAAACAATTAAGATTTTGATCATGTAAATTCCATTAGAGTTACATAAGCAAATATTACAGACTTAAATAATCAAACTATTCTATACATAGCACAAATTCTGATATGTAGCTTCATCAAAGATTTCCCCTTATTTTTAGGAAGACTTGCTGAATATAAAATGGTATTTATGCATTTAAAATGGTAATGACTATAGAAAATGGTAATGACTCCCAGAATTATATACAAGCAGGGATAAGAGTTCCTTGAGAGTAGCCCTGCTGAGAAGGACCTGGAGGTCCTGGTGGATGAGAAACTGACCATGAGCCAGCAGTGTGCTCTTGCAGCTCAGAAGGCCAGTGGTATCCTGGACTCCATCAGAATAGGGGTGGGCAGCACGGACAGGGAGGGGATTGTCCCTCTCATGTCCTTGTGAGGCCCCATCTGCAGTACTGCGTCCAGAGATCTGGCCCCCAAGTCAAGAAAGATGTGGAGCTGTTGGAGAGGGTTCAGAGGAGGCCATGAAGATGATCAGGGGGCTGGAGCACCTCCCCTATGAGGACAGGCTGAGGGAGCTGGGCTTGTTCAGTCTGGAGAAGAGAAGGCTGCAGGGCGACCTCATTGCAGCCTTCCAGTACTTAAAGGGAGCTTATAGACAGGAGGGAAATTGGATTTTTACAAGGGTAGGTAGTGGCAGGACAAGGGGAAATGGATTTAAGCCAGGGGAGGGAAGGTTTAAGTTAGATATCAGGGAGAAGTTCTTTATAGAAAGAGTGGTGAGGTGCTGAAACAGGCTGCCCAGAGAGGTGGTGGATGCCCCAGCCCTGGAGGTGTTCAAGGCCAGGTTGGATAGGGCCCTGGGCAGCCTTATCTAGATGCAGGCCTGGAGGTTTGTGGCCCTTTCTGTGACAGGGGGGTTGGAACTTGATGATCCTTGGGGTCCCTTCCAATCCAGACCATTCTGTGATTCTGTGATTCTGTGATTACAGGATCAGATATTTTACCTCTTGAAGTATGAGTAGTTTCATCTCAGTGGAGAAGAAGCTGATTAAGTCTGTGCATGTGTTTGTGGGGCAAAGCAAATCAATACTTGTGATTGAAATCAATGTTGTGATTCATATATCTAGGCATTTTTAGGTAAGTATGTAGCAAGGCAATACAGTTTAATAGGTAGGATATTATACAACGTGTTTTTTCTGGTTGCTCTTTGAATTGAAACAGAAAGCAGTTACCCTCAGGAAAGAATTCTGGGCTGTAGAAAACCCTAAGTCAGGGCTTTGAACTCCGTCTAGAGAAATAAATTTTTAAGATCCTCATTGAGCTGCAGGTTGGTAGATATGCACGCATGAATGTGCATGCTTATTTAAATATTATCGTAGTTAACATATAAGATGCAAATATGTGTGCAAATAAAAGAAACCCTGGATTTTTTTTGTGTGTGTTCTGTCTGGAAAACTTGATGAAATTAGGATGCAAAAATGAAAGTACATGTAGAACAAGATAGGAAGGAAAGACAAGGGGAAATGGATGGTTAGAAAGTATGGTGTAGGTAATAGAGATGTAACAGATGGTATGGGCATGTATAAGGAGAAAGGATAACAAAAATTAGTGGGGATAACCACAGAGAACATGGAAAAAGGAAAACCAGTGAAACTAAGAGATACTGTTATATTAAGAGATACCATTTAGACAAACCTAGTCTCATCCTGTGGACTTAAAATATATTTGAAATTTTGATGAGACAAAAATATTCTTGGAACCAATTTCTCAGTTTGGTTTCATCCAAAACGAATCCACTGCACTCACTCCCTACATGGTATAACCCAGTAGGATATGAGAATTGTCAAAACTATCAGATCTGCAGAAAAAATGCAGTCCTAACTGAAAAAAGGGCTGCTGTGGATGCATATTTTGGACTGATGACCTTGGAAGGCATTTTAAAATTCTCTTTATTTTCTGCTTCCTTCTTCTTACTTGTGCATGCATCTACTATAACATGAATTCTGTGATGTGCTCTTCCACTTGGCTATGGTTTAGAATTCATTTCCTTTTGCATTAGCCAGTTAAATTTTTTCAGCAATTTTCAGCGTAGCTGCACTGTGTCATAGGATGTGGTAAAACAAAGATATGAAGCAAGAGAATGCCCATTCTTAGCTAAGGTGTGTAGCTTCTTATGTCAGTTGTATGAAACTGTGGAGTTTGAAATTTCATGCCTTGCGACACCACTGCATATCCTTATATATGTTGGAAATGGAGGTAACATTGGATTTTGTGCCAGTTTCCCAAAACCTAAATAGGAGTGTCCCATACTGAAAATCTTGGTGCAGTTGTCAGTGACATGGACAATGGGATGGAGTGCACCCTCAGCAAGTTCGCCGATGACACCAAACTGTGTGGTGCTGTCGACACGCTGGAGGGGAGGGATGCCAACCAGAGGGACCTTGACAGGCTGGAGGGGCGGGCCCGTGCCAACCTCATGAGGTTCAACCAGGCCAAGTGAAAGGTCCTGCATCTGGGTCGGGGCAATCCCAGGCACAACTACAGACTGGG
>VXBZ01005880.1:0-26607 GCA_013399135.1 Heliornis fulica | reverse complement strand
GAGGTGGTGGATGCCCCATCCCTGGAGAAGTTCAAGGCCAGGTTGGATGAGGCCCTGAGCAACCTGATCTAGTAGGGGGTGTCCCTGCTTCTTGCAGGGGGGTTGGACTGGATGACCTCTGGGAGTCGCTTCCAACCCTAATCATTCTATGATTCTATGATTCTGGACACAAGATCCATTTCCATCTTGTTTTAAGGTCTGTAGAAGAGAAGGTTTGTGATTTTGGAGAGAAAGACATGGCATCATCTGGGTTTTTCCAGTTGTCTGAAGACATCATCTGCTTATTTCTGATCAGGTGATCTGCAGTAGACACCGCAGTTGCCCATGTTGATCTGGCCTTGAATCCTGACCCATAAGCTCTCAGTTGAGTTTCATGCATTCTTGCTGCTCTCACACATACAGGGCAACTTCCCTCTTGCCCACCCAGCCTGTCCTTGAAGAGCCTCTATTTTAGTAAACTATTTGGAGTGGCACATTTGTAAAGCACCTGAACTGTTTGCATGTTATAACTAAGTCATAACTGTAGATACAATCCTCAGACTGAAAGCTCTGAAACAGAGTGCATAGTGGGGCACCCCCATAGAACCAAATGGCACGATGCTTTTACAGCATGTAAAAATCTAGTCTTATCTTTGCATTTTTAAGAGTTTTCCTGTCTATGCCCATGTGTAAAAAACAAATACTATAAACTGGATCATTCAAATCACAAAAGTGACAGTCATGCCGATTCACAGAATCATGCTTTGCACATCTAGCTATCAGAGTAATAACCAGAGCAATAAAAGATAAATTGAGCCTACTGGTTTAACTACATGAGCACAGTATATGATCTGCTATTGCTGAAAAAATAATAAATAATGATTACAGAAGGATAAGATGTGTCTCTAAAACTCAACTGTTGCGTTTTGTCTCCACATTAGACATGACCAGGTTGGGCAGACTCTGAAAAGCTCTATTCTGTGTTCTGCCTGATTTTCATGTAATTCCTCCCATCTTCAGAAATCCACGCGATCACTACAGTTCATCATTATCAATCTGTAGTTCTAAAATTGATGAAAAGTGGAATTAAAGTATATGTACTTTATATGGAATGCAAGTATATGTATCATTTGCTTCAGGGAAAAAAACATGAGAAATTCAGTTGCAGTCTTCTTCATATACACTCCAGTGAAAGTCAAGAAACTGAGGTACCAGATTATGAAAGGCAAGAACAGTGTACTAAATTCTTCAAGCAGACTAATTAACCACCATCTTCTATACTTCTTGCCACTTTTTTGTATGCAGTATAGCACTAGGTATGACATTATTAAGTACATTTATATCTTTAAATTGTAAATGAGATTACAAGCTTGGGTGATAAAGGTAATAGTATGGGTGTAATAAACTTCCATAGGCATTTACTTTGATGTCACATCACATTTCGATTAAGAGATTAAAGCAACACAAGTCAGCCTGGAATGCATTATATGGATTAAAATTGACAGATAGGTCTTAGAACATAATTGCAACCAGAAAGCATTGAGTGAGGGGATGTGTTACTAGTGAGACCAAATGTGATGTAACATTTTATCATGGACTTGGAAGAAAAAAAGTAATTACTGATGATTTCAGATGGCACAGACACTGCTCAAGAGGTGACAGGAATGAAAAGGACAGATCACTAATAAAGGGATATCTCAATTATTGTGGGAACACAACTTTATCAGGTCATCCAGGTTTATGCTGCTCTATATATGAGCTTGCTTGTCCATTATTAAAAAAGTAACTTGTCTAGTAAGATTTTCTGATTGTGAATGCTTTGCTTCAACAACAGTACTGAACTCTATTACTCTGAAATATTCTCTTACCTAAAGTTTAGAATACCCGACTGAGTCCTGAAGTTACTTTTAAAGCCATCCTCAAAACTAGATCATCAGTCTACTCATGAGAGGCATGACAGGCTGCTGAAGGAACCTCATAGCATGGGTGGGATCCTGCATACCAATCTGCCCCCATGATGTCTTGCTATGGGATGTGAGGAGTTGCAAATCACAAGGAAAGAAAAATCACGTCTGTGAAGAGAACTCTTCTGTCTCACAGGCGTTCTTAGTTTCACTCCCAGACCAGTTTACATACACTCTTTTGTATTTCTCCTGGAGCACCTTTTAGATGGAAGTTCACATTTGGTGATATAAAAATGAAGTGTTTGCTTGAAATTTGAGATGTGGCTTGACAAGACCATAAAAGAAACGATATGACCTGCTTGTCTGTCTATGAAAGGGAAGTGAGCTGATATATTAGATGCCTCTTCTAGTCCAACTTTTACATTTTTATCATGGTTTGGATTTGTTGTGTGAAAGATGACCAGATAGGCACAAAGAGATGTCAGAAAGAGAAGCCTGTCAAAACTGATTGGAGGAGGTGAGTAAACAAACGCCTATACATAGTGATTTGTGAGACCTGAGTGCAATTATGGTTGCTGAAGCTTTGTTTGAAATAAAGAAGATCATTGTTTTAGGGATCTGATCTTGTCTCTTAGCCCAGGATGGCAGGTCTCTTAGTCTAAGCACCAATGTGGTTCAAAAACAATGCAGCAAAAGCAGAGAGACCAAAACTCCCCAGAAGAGCCCAACTGTATTGCTAATTCTCAGCCTGTGCAAACCAAGAGCACTGGAGTCACTAAAGTGCACAAGAGTATAAGAGCACTAAACCCCAGCAATTACAGCATTTTAATTAAAAATAATCTTTCTGAATGCCTTTATAAAACCATATTGTCATTGCAGTATTCCCTCCTCACCAGAGGAGACTGAAGATCACGCTTAGCAATGAACAACTCTGGGGATCTCACCCCCTTCCTTCTCTTATTGAAGGTGAACCATGAAAGAGGATGAAACAAGACAGCTTGTAGCCAGAGGCAGAGCTTCACTTTGCTGGCAGATATCAAAAGTGCTTGCTCCAAGCTGTTCTCTCATGCTGGGCACATAAAGTTTTGTATGGCATTAAAGAGCACAGTCCTGGGATGTGGGACTGCAGGCTTGAAGTCTCCCAATCCAAGGAGGGAATTCAGTCCAGGTCTCCCTAAATCAGACACCTTGCTCTGAAAGTGATGTGGGTGCCAGTTTCTTCTGAGTAACAACAACAAGAGGAAACAGCCTCAAGTTGTGCCAGGGGAGATTTAGACTGGATATTAGGAAAAATTTCTTCTCGGAAAGCATTGTCAAGCACTGGAACAGGTTGACGAGGGAAGTGGTTGAGTTACCATCCCTGAAGGGATTTAAAGGATGTGATGATGTGGTTCCTAGGGATATAGTTCAGTGGTGAACTTGGCAGTGCCAGGTTAATGGTTGGACCTGATGATCTTAAAGGTCTTTCCCAATATAAATGATTGTATGATTCTATAAAGACAGGTAAAAGAGACAGTATCACTTTCAAGGAAACCAGGGTTAATGGAAGAAAACCAACAGGACACATCAGTGTAAACGCTCTAAAGAGAGGGTTGGTCATGGTGTAAGAGGGAATGCAAAATCTTGTTTGAATATTCTAGAGCTGCCACCTCTAAGCAAGAATAAAGCCTTGCCTTTCTGTCAAATATTGTTGTTTGAGCAGTATGACACTAAAAAAAATTACCTGAGGAAATATTTTTTTAACATCATTTGACTTTTGTCTTCATTACTTTATTTTCAAACTGTAAAGAAATAACATTAATTATGCTATGAATACTATTATACTTGTTGTTTTACAGACTACTGTTTATGACTATAAACAACATAATTTAATCCTAAAATACACAAGATAAAGATATTAATTTTCTTAGTGAGAGGACTGAAGCCAGCAAGGTTCTTGTAACAGCTGCTCAGTCAATAAAGCAAGGACTATCTATCTCTTCAAGGTCTAACTGAATGTTTATTCACACCCTCAAATTGTCTCCTACTTAACCTACCGTCTGAGCAGAAGCATTTAAACTAAACACACACCTTCACATTGCGCTTCAGTGTTAGCCACTCAAACTGACAACCCTTCCATAGAACAGTGAGCTAAAGAATCACTGACGGTACTCAGCAAATACTCGAAGGGATTTAGGGATTATGAAAGATAAGCAAGAAGAAGGACAAGTAGTAATATGGAGAAAGGGTGAAAATAAAGTGCTTCTCCATAAAGATACTGATCCCCTCTGACAGCCTTTCTTCAAGAGGAATGGAGAGACAGCAGCTACTTTCTATTTGTTTCTTACCTACTCATCACCAAAATACTACCAGATACAACAGTCATAATATAGAAATTATTTTGTGCTGTAGTTGAGATGGTTTTGTATCTGCTGAATGCTACTTATTTTTCATTTCTATATAATTTACTTGAGCCTATTATCTCCATTCTATGGACAGCTTTCTAGTTGGCAAGTTTGCAGGACAGGCAAGGGAGTGATAAACAGGTCTCTTACTGCCATGGACTCCAGCCGTCTGTGCAAAAGAGTTCTGCTTCCAGCTAGTGCTGTGACTTCACTCCTTCTGCCATGACAATGTTGTTAGTTATAAAGCAGTCATCTCTTTGCCAGACAATACACAGTTACAAGGTGGGTTTCACTGTCACCAACTGAACGTATAAAACCCTACCAAAACAATGCTGATGTTTGATATCTCTGTAACAGCATAATAAATGTCTGAAAAAGATGCAAGTCATTACTTAAATAATATTAAAAAGGATGCAACTGGGGCACATGCTCCTTCAGGCAGGATTAATTGTCATGGAGGGTTAAGCTAAACCTCAGTTTCATACACTTAAATTTAAGTGTCTATGGCGTAGCTGTCACAGATGAGCTAAAGGCAGAAATTAGTTGCCTTATCGTATCTACCTACTGCTGTCATCTAAAATATCCTTGAACATTCTGCCCAGCCTCCAGCTCCCATGACAAAAGGAAGTGTCTCCAGTAGATAAAGTGATACCATGTGGTGTCTCACATAACCTAAGGTGTTTCAAGCACTGCTGGATGCTTATCTTTTATCTTTAATTCAGACACTGTAGTCAAGGGAGATGAGCTACCCATTGATCTCATCCTAAAGTAGACAACCACATTTGGTCAGCAGAAGAGCTCTCCAGGTGTCTCCCAGGCTGCACTGACTTGTGTTGACTGGAGGTTCAAATCAGTTGTCTGAACGTGGGCATCTAGACTTGTCTGTGACACTGTGGGACATCTGAGACACTTTGCTGGTCATGGATTTTCCCAGGAATTTGCTTGTAGGAAAGCAGACAGAGTGTGCCACTATTTTATTGTACCACACGATCCAGAAAATATCTGACAAATAGTAAGGTCAAACATGCTAACTTGTTAGAAAATGACAAGTCCTGAGGTGTTTGGTTGGATTAGCTTATTCTTAGACTTTCATTTTTCTTAAAATACCATAAAACACAGATATTTGTCTTCTGTTATAGGATATTTTAGTTGAAATCTGTCAGGTTTTCTTACAAATCATTACTGAGCTTTTCAGAATTTACATAAATAAGTAAAAGTAAAATCAAATAGTTCACTATAATTTACATAAAAACCTGCAAAATGTTCTTTGTATATTTTAACACTGAAGAAATCTGTTCAAAATTTCTTTCAAATTGATCTTGTTCTCTATCTAAAATGTTTAAAAATTATCTCAGTTTGCAAAGTACTACTAATCTATCCTCCATGCTAATAGTATCATTTAAATCACAATTTTAATAAATTAATTTGAAGTAGGCATGAATCTCCCCTCACTTGTATTAATTTTACACTGAAATAACCTCACTGACTTTAATGGATTTGCTTTTCAATTGTATTACAATGTAAAAAAGAAACAGGCAATGTGTCTTTCTACAAAATGTGCTAAAGTAAACAATTATCCTTGCAGCATAAAGATTAGTTATGGACGAGGCAGAATACATGTTTTAGCATAACAATTTCAACTCGTGTATGAATGATTTTTCCTTACTCTGAGCAGAGATAGACCTTTCCCAAATCAGTTAACAATTATGCAGTTTTTCATATCTGTGTTAAACATGCTTTTCTATTAAAGTTTAGTATCCCTTGGGCAAACAATAATTATTTGATATGGTTTCCTGGTTAAACAAAGTTGCAATTTCAATTACATTAAAAAGTAAAAAACTTAAGATAAGACCCTCAGGCGTAAACAAAATTTATTAACACATTTATTATAACTTAACTTTGGCTTTGAAACACTAATTGTATTGTTATTACCACATTTGTAGTTTTGCATAGTGAAATAATATGGATATATCCATTCAAATTAAGACCTCAAGATTTCAAAGAACCAAAATTAGAAGAAGTTAAACACTATAGTTGCAATCAGGTTTAAAAATTAAAAATGTAATTGAAAACAAGTTACAGGTAATTTTAGTATTTCTTCTTATGGGCTCTTCTGCTTCAAGAGAAATCACACCTTGATGTAACTGTTTTAATTCAACCTTAATCTTGGAAAAAGAAGGTTGACTTTATCAGGTTATATGAAAGGAAATAGCTTTTCATGTAATAACTTTGACGTTTTATTTTGTAAATGAGTACATCAGTGATTTTCAGAAATAGCCTAAAAAAAATTGTCTTTTGACAGATGACATTTTAAATATACAACAAATACCATTCTGTGACGTATGTGCTACACCCAGAGCAGAAATACAGTTGCTGTCACTTTAAAAGATAAAACTCTATAAAGATATCACAGAAATTTTAAAAGGTTTTCACAAATAAAACTCAATATGACTCAAACTGGAATCCTCAAAAATTCTTTCATCCTCAGTTAATAGAGTGCGCTGGAAATATTAAATAATTCAGACAAAAACGCATCAGTACATTTCCAATCAGTAATGGCTTTAAAATAAAAAAATAAAAAAAAAATGGCTTTAAAATAAAAAAATGGGGGCATACTGCCATATAAATGTATTAATATTATATATATTATTATGTTGTTGTTAAAAGTTCTTACTGAAAAAGGTCAGAATATCTTCAGATTTCTAGTTCCTAATGAGGCAAAAGAAGAACTTCTGTTCACAGACAATGATGTATTTAAAAATGCCATTTTTACAGTGTTTTTCTTCTATTATTTGGGTATTATTTTAAACTGTTACAAACCTGTGACTCGAAGTTTATCTGTGCCAATTACAACCTCATTTTCATCCACTGTAAAAAGAGGCTTGCCGTCCTTTGAATTGATCTGAAATTGCTGACTGTGGAATTCGACCATTTTAGGACCTGCAAAGTACAGCAAAATAATGCAATAATTATATCAGCTTTCTTCAATTTTCTATATAAATTGCTAATAATTTTAACTGTGGTCTTAATAATTTAGTGACTCATTTAAATACATTAAGGATCAGGAAGCACCCCA
The DNA here is from genome assembly GCA_013399135.1 of Heliornis fulica. Taxonomy (NCBI): domain Eukaryota; kingdom Metazoa; phylum Chordata; class Aves; order Gruiformes; family Heliornithidae; genus Heliornis; species Heliornis fulica. The sequence goes on along the minus strand of VXBZ01005880.1, from coordinate 19,264 downwards.
AGGATAGGGGCTCTGTAAGAACTGAAATTGGATAAGTCTATTTATACGATGAAATTTGTTCAAAACTGTGCTTGGAGTCATACTTTCAAGTTGGGTTTCCAGGGAATTAAGGAAATTCTTCGAAAATTGATCAAAACAAACACTCACCTTCTTGGTATTGAAACTGCTAAGAGTCTTTGATCAAAGTTATTATGTATATACATACATATTTATTTATTAGAATCTAATTATCAAGGGCTTTGTGGCACCATTTCTTTTGATTAGGGAGGCTCAAATGTATTAAAATTACCAACATCCCATGCAAGAACGGACCCTCAGCTCCTCGTAATACCCATTCAACAACACATACCTAGCAAATGTTACTGGTCATGTTCTTAGAAGAGTTTCAAAAAGGTACAAGAGTATTTGCATTTGGATCTGGTACTCCAAAAACTACAATAATTGTGTGTGAGAGAGTCTTTTCATATTATTCAGTAAAACATCTTGATGTACAGTATTGGCTGGGTAAGTGTGCATAAATCAAACTCTTAATAGTCCCCTTTCTAGCAACTGGATCAATTAAAAATTCACATCACGTAAGTTTGAATGTCTGTTTGATAAAGTCATCATTTAGGCTCAGAAATAAAACTGCAGAGAATGGACAAAGCAGTTAAGACTCCTTTCCAGCAATTTTTAATAAAGGTAATTCACAGACTGTCCGTGGGACTGAGAGGCACCAAGATGCTTCCTTCCCAGTAAGAACCCATCTTACCATGCCTACTCCTATAAATGTTAAATATATTCCAGGCAGTAATTCTCAAAAAAAAAAAAAAAAAAAAATTGTTAGATCTTATGTTAGAATGGCATTAGGTGACAGATGATTGGTATTGGTAAGAAATAAATTCAGGTATTTTCTAAAATCTTCATGGTAGCCGATGCGAGAGATGCATGCCCTAAGGTTCCATACAAATTGCTTATTGCTACACTCAGCAGATGCAAAGTAATTGCTTTTAATTAAAAAATGGAAGGGGTTATAGAAGCCATAATGTCCTAAACTAAGGCAACAATTTTAAAGGCATAAAACCCAATATTGATTGTACTTGAAAATGGTCAGGAGAGAGAGCTGAACTCGGCACTACATTATCCTCTGTTGGACACATGCACCCAGGCACAGCCTTACTGATCTCAGCTTGGCTCTTCTCTAAAGCTCCTGTGAAGTACATGACTTTATTTCTGAGTAGCGTATTGAAAGAAGGGAAAAGGTGTTGGATATTTTTTGTTTCCAGCAAAAGAAGCAGTTCTGAGTAAGTGAGGCAAGGACGGATTCCTAGCAATGCTTCCCTAGAAAATCTTGGTTGAGATTACAGAATCATTCAGAATCACCAGGATGGAAAAGACCTTTCAGATCATTAAGTCCAACCATACCTGTCCTCTACTAAGCACCTCATCCATCTGTCTTTTAAATACATCCAGGGATGGTGACTCAACCACCTCCCTGGGCAGCCTGTTCCATTGCCTGACAACTCTTTCAGTGAAAAACTTTTTCCTAATGTCTGTGTTTTATTGTTCTCTCTCTGCTCAGCAGTAGTAATGAAGTTGCTCATTTTTGCAGTGAAGGTAGATCTTTGTTTACTCAAAAAAATCAAAGGCCTAAGTAAACTGTCTGTTATCAACATTATTGGTGCCACAGTGGCTGGATCCTTGTGCTTCCCATTCATCCTGTAAGTGTATCTGTGCAACTATTGCGCAAGCCTACAAACAGTACGCAGCAAAATGTCTAAAAGACTCAGAAATACATACTGTTAATTATTAATTATTTACCCACAATTACAGAAAAATAATGTGATGAAGACACTGTATATTTAGAAGGAAGGCTATCAACTGATTTTCTTGGTTCAAACATGTTTGAAAATAAATTGCTGGGCCGGAAAAGTGGCACTTCTGCTCTCTCAGCATCTTGGTAGGTGGAGAAGTTTTCATCGATTATAAAGCACTGGGAAAAAAACTGATTTGAAAGAACCAGAGACGTGTGACATGATTTGCACCAGACCTGACTTGATCTATTCTAGGAGTACATTTATCTTCTTAATTTGCTAATTTGGTGAATCTATTTCAGAAGCAATCTTGTCAAAGACTTTCCATGTTTCTCATATTAAGAACAGGAAATATCTACCTCAAACAGTATGAATCGATAAGTATAATTTTCACACCTGCATAGAATCATAGAATCATATAATGATTAGAGTTGGAAGGGACTCCCAGAGGTCATTTAGTCCAACCCCCCTGCAAGAAGCAGGGACACCCCCAACTAGATCAGGTTACTCAGGGCCTCATCAATAGGTTTTTAGTAATTGGATTTTTGTGGAATGTATAGTAATTCACAGGGAGATGTGGCATGGAAAAATAAAATAATTATAAGATATAGGAGCTGCTTTAACTGTTGGAATTTATTATGATTATAAACACACTAAATTGTATTTACATACCTTGACCAAATTCTGTTTCCTTTCATGTAACCAGTAACAAACATGTGTTGTACAGACTGACTTGCTTATCTGTCTTCTCTAATGTACATTTCAGGCATGGTGTCCATACAGAACTTCCTACCAATACGACTGGAGATGCAATATCTACCGGTTTAATTAAACTGGTCCATGTATGCACTGACTCCATTCCAACAGTGACTGAACAAGGCTGGGATTCAGCCTTTCCACTCCCATCTAATTGTTTTTAACATTAGACCACATAATCCTGGGTTTTCCTCTGTTCTTTCACTTAGTATCAGATTATTCCAGGCAAGGCAGAACACCTTTAACATGAGAAATTAGGGGACTCCTACTCTAAAATAATGAGATAGTGGAGAAAGAGAGAAGAATCTGCTTAGATAGATGAGGAACAAGAGATTAGCTTTACAAAGCTAATTAATACATCTATACCAATAAATTAGAGAAAGACAAGGCAGAGGAGACACCAGCACTGCTGATTGCTCCTAACTCTGTAGTTAGGATTCCTTGGCAGTCCTTGGCACTGCCTTGCCTTGTGCCACACAGCAAGCTCCCAGACAATGCCCCTGACCAGGGGCTGGTCCCCACAGCCAAGATGGATAAAGCTCTTCAGTTCTGGAGGGAAGCAGCTTTGCCTGAGGAATGTGCCATGTCATGACATCTGTCCCTGGGGCAGACTGTGGGTCCCAGGCTGGTTTGGTTGCTAATGTAGATGTAGTCTATCCCTACCTGTTAAACGCTTTCTACATTAGATGCTTCTGGTAATGATGTAACTCATTAACATGTTTAGTAATTTTTATTGCTTAAGAAAGGTTTGCTGCCTATTGCGCTATACTTTTGTTTTTTCCTCTGAGCAAGAGCTAGATTCAAGCATTGGATTTAAGTATGTAGAGGGCAGCGAGGCAGGATCTAAGATGGATGCATTGTGAATGACACCCATTATATTTTAAAGCTAGACTTAAATAAGAAAAAAACCCAAATCCTCTGTAAGCAGTGAGAGCACGCACTGCAGAGTATATACTTCCCAAAGGAGTCTTAACTGGTGGCTCTTTGAATCTACAACTCACTGCTCATGCTGGATTTTCATCCAGATTTCTCTCATTTGATCTTGGTCCTTCCACATTTGAATAAATCTTTAACAAGTATCTTCAGTTTTCTCACCATGAATGCCCCATTAAAATGGAACAAGTATTGTTCTATAGATAATTCTCCTTATCAAGGAATTGTATGGATAATAACTGATGTATTTTAAATCTTTAGAGGGAATTCTAGGGTAAATCGAGTTCAAGCATGTGACTTATTCATGGTAGAAATGAGACATCTCATTATATGTGGAACAAGTTTCAAAAAGCAACAATGGGCTTTTAAATAAATGGGAATAAATTTATGTGACCAACTGTTGCCATTAATACACCTTTAGTTGTATTTCACAACACACAGGCGCTAGCTATATTGCAATAACACTTATTGTACTGTGAAGCCAGTAGGATTAATTTACAGCTCATAAATAGCAGCCAAATTCAATATCTGAAACATAATCTCTTAATTCTTAAGTGGATTTTGTTTACAACTTTAGTATATTGAGTACAAGTAAATCAACTAATGATGTATAATCATACTGGTTGATAATGTAACATGACTGAAAGCATTTGAACTGTTCTTCCCATTGCTGCCAGAGGTGTCATGGGAATTCCCAGGTCAATCTTTGCTAATCATGCTGACCAATAATTACCCATCATTTCTTCACACTTCCTCTTTCAGCACATGCAGTTCTGAGAAAGACCTCATAATCACATCATATCACATACCTATTGACACTGAGGATGCTGCTTTAGATGATGAAAAATTTCAAAAATGTTTCAAAACCAATCTATACCCTTCAAAGGAGCATACTAATAAACAGTGTTCTTTTTTGGTTTTCTCATCACTCTTGACTTCTGTAGGTGGCTTTCAAGGGAAGGAAGGTCTTTTGTTTACTGAGTCCATTTCAGTCATAAAACATTATGTGATTTAAATAAATTCCTTTTCTGCTACCCAACCTTTGAATTTCATTTCAATACAAATGCAGAAGGACAAAAAAGCAGAGAATCTTCTATCAGAAATAGGGCCTGCCATAAAATACACATCCACAAATGCTTATGTCAGTTAAATTGGTTAACACAGAATCATAGAATGGGTTAGGTTGGAAGGGACCTTTAAAAGTCACCTAGTCCAACTCCCCCGCAGTAAGCAGGGACACATTTAACTAGATCAGGTTGCTCAGAGCTCCATCAAGCCTGACCTTGAATGCCTCCAGGGATGGGGCCTCGACCACCTCTCTGGGAAACCTGTACCAGTGTCTCACCACCCTCACAGTGAAGAACTTCTTAATGTCTAATCTAAGCCTACTTTGCTCTAGTTTAAAACCATGTAAGAAGACTTCAAATCCAGTTCTGTCAAGTACTAAGCACTTTTAATATGTCTTTAGATCTTTCAGAAGTAAAGGTTTTCCAGGACTAAAGTTATTTGTTTAGTTTCAGATCTTTTTTCTTACTCTCTTCTGCTGTCCATCATTTCTGATAAGCTCTGGCTGTCACCTTTTCTGTATGCTTCACTCCTACCACCTAGAATCACTGAAGTGTTGAATCTAAGCCAAAATCCTGAGTGCTTTGGGGTATTTCTATGCAATTTTATTTTTAAGTTAATTTTTATTATATTAAAGCACCTTACTTAAAATAAGATCTTCTAATCTAAGCATTAAAATGTAATACTCCTACAGATTCATTTCTAGTTCCATGAGTAATACAATACCAATAAATGTAAAGCCATTACTTTCAGAAGCATAAAATTAGTCAGATCCTCATATGGAATAGTATGGAAGTACATGCTGGTCTTTTATTAGAAGAAATGCATTTTTTACAGAGACTATGCAGTACGTTGCATATATACCTTTTATATCCATATCATACACCTCCCATCACCTTGAAAAATATTTCTAATACATTAATAAAACACTTGCTGCTCCCATTTCCTCTTTTTATCTCAGTTCTCATTTTATGCGATGGATGCAATAATTATGCCCTTTCAGATCAAAGTAAGGATGTCTTACTGTCAGCAATTCTTCACTTTGTTGTTGCATATGGTTGAACACAAGCCTATAGATCTTTAAAAAATTGGCTCTGAATGATCTTTGCAGACACTAATCATGCAGACACTGGGAACCCAACCTAGTGTTAGGTATTTAGGTGGTGGTAGTTTCCTCTCTCAGAGTGATTTGGCTAACAAAATGTCTTTATCCATCTAGGCATTACCCTTATAAAATAGTCTGTTTACATATAAAAGATAAACCTACCAAATATTTTCCTGTACAACGAATTACTGAATGTAGAAACCATAGCAGGAATAGGAGATTGTGTTTCTCACACATGACTTGACAAATAGGCTATGGTGTCACCTTTTCTCTCAGGCCTGATGACTCCTGATTTTGTTGCATGATGAGTAACTTCAACAGGAAAAGGGGAAACACACCATCCTCACACAGGTAAGGTGAATTGGAAAGTACTAAAGGAGATAAGGCATGATAATTTGAAACCCCAAATGCAGAAAGGACTCAGCTGATCTGAGTCTCTTACCCCTGAGTGAATACTTTAACCACTCTTTAGTATAATAGATAATTCTTCTTCCTCCAATTACTTTTTTTCTTTTTAAAGTCATGAGTGTATTTTCATAAGGTCAACTCCAACACTCTTTCAGGAGTAATCTATGCTTGCCTACTGGATCTGGGCAGAGGACAATGTGAGAGGACCAATTAAACAGATGAGGCAGGACACAGCTGCCAACATAGCTGCCTAGTACTATGTCTATGTACTTTGGCGTTCTCTGCCTGACCCTCAGCTTCTTTTAGATGCCCTAAAATATCTAAGATTTCTACATTGGAGTAGAAAGTTTGACATGAGGTCTGTAAGCAACTTGAGTCCTTCCACGGTGTCAGCTGAAGACCGGGCAAGATGGAATCACAGAAGAATGCAAGCCCAAGGTCATGTCTGGAGGTCACCTAGTTCTTTCCTCCTACTCACAGCAAGGTCAGCTTGCTTAGGAGACAGATGGAGGTGCTCAGTTTGGAATTTTAATACTTCTGAGGAAGGGGGTTCAACAATCTCCCTGGACCACGTGTTCCCATGGTTAACTACTCTGACAGTTATATTTCTCTGCACCCTTCTCCTATCCAGTTGAATTTTGCCTCACTGCAACCTATGACTGTTGCCGCTTGCCCTTTTTCTGTGCACCTCCGAGAAGAGTCTGGCTTCATCTTGTCTCTAGTCCCAGTGGCAGGCAGGAGGTAGAAGAACCCTTTAAGCCTTCTTTTCTGCAGGTTAAACAAACACAACTTCTTCAATCTTTTATATTTCATGTATTTACACTCCCTGATCATCTTAATGGATCCTTGTGTGAGCCTCCTCAGCTTGCTCATAGCTCTGTCATACTTGAGAGCACTTACACTCTACTTTAGACAGTCTCCCAGAAGTGGAAAAATGCAGCCCAGTATGCTGTTAGACCTCATTGTCACAAGGGTACACTGCAGACACATTTAAGTGGTCCACCAGGAGGTCGGGGCAGGTGATGTCATCTTTTGCAGACCTGATGCAGAAAGACATGCATCTACACAGAATCACAGAACATTAGGAGTTGGAAGGGACCTCAAAAGATCATCTATTCCAAACCCCCTGCCCAAGGAGGATCACCTAGATTAACTCACATAGGAACGTGTCCAGATTGGTCTTGAATGTCTCCAGAGAAGGAGACTCTCTGGGCAGCCTATTCCAGTGCTCCATCACCCTCACTGTGAAAAAGTTTTTCCTTACATTCAACAACTTCCTATGTTCCAGCTTGGACCCATTTCCCCTTGTTCTATCACTGGCCAACACTGAGAAGAGCCTGGCTCTGTCACTGTCTCCTGACACTCGCCCTTTACATATTTACAAACATTAATGAGGTCACCTCTCAGTCTCCTTCACGATAAAGAGACTCAGCTCCCTCAGCCTTTCCTCAGAAGGTAGGTATCTACTTCCTTTTTCTGCAACTAACTGATAATTGTGGATCTTGTTACCGCTAAGAAGAAAGTATTGTTACATTTGAAATTACTAGGATTTTAGATGTACTTCATTATCAAAATTCTGGAATAGATTATAGTTACAGTAAATTTTAGGGATTTTAAAATTATAGTTACAGTAAATTTTAGGGATTTTAAAATAACCTTTATAAAGTCACCTGGCATTACCTAATGCCAGTAATTCAGTCTTATTACTTTAAAGGAAATACAAGAACTGTCCTCACCTTTAGCAATACTATTTACTTTAAATTATTGTTCAATGACCTATGTTAATGATTACTATACCATATAAACCAAAATATGTTTGGGATAGCAAATTTACTGAAGACTGTGAAAGTTGAAAATAATTCTGGTTTATTCACTTATTTTGAATTCCTCACTCCCATTGAAATAAAAATATAATGGGTCTACTTGGATGAGTAATTACTCTTTGATGAGAGAAGAGTATCCACACTCTGGTTCTTTTTCCAAACAAAGAATGATTTCCCAATCATTAGACTTTTTTTCAGAGGTAAGCTCTGTAGACTTACATGTATATTGCCTTTTTCTTCTTGTAGACTCAGTTAGAAGTGACAGCATAGGGTTCAAATCACCTTGGCCAGGTTAAATTTCCCCTAAATTGTGATGCTGGCATATTTAAGCAAGTTGGCAATGCACTTAACTACCTTATTAACTTCTAGAGGGTGTTTAAAGTCTGGCCCAAGTCAGCATTGCTGACCCTGAATGTTATCACATATATCTTCATAATGATTATCATATTTGAGGACAAGGCATGTAAATCTCGCTATGGTAAGCACCTTAGTATACATGGTACACAGACATCAATTATTTTTAGCAGAAGATGATACTTTTTATTTGAGTCTCAATATTAAACTGTAGCTGCAATGACTAAATTACCTTTATCATAAATAAGTTTATATGGAGATATGCTTCGCTAGCTTTAATTTAAACATATATTGATCAGTTACTTTTTTCTCCTACATGCTTTAATTTTTTTTAGCATTATATAAATGTGAATACACAATGGTCTCACAAAAGACATATGTGTTTAATATAGAAGAAAACCACATCTGTTATAGATTAAAACAAGAAATTAGAGAAAAGGATTAGTTAAAAAGTCTGTAGGATGTGTTAGCAGCTACCTGTCAGTCTCTAAATTCTGCATGATCTGAGCCAACTAAATTTTACTTCTAAATAAAACTGGCATGCATGTTTTGATATGATCAGATTCATTGGTAACTATTTTTTTTATACTTCTGGAACTAAAAATCTCTACTATAATCCCCTTGAAACAAATATCGTAAGTTTTTGATCACAGGAAGATTTAAACACCTCAAAAATACTCCAATGAAGTTTCCAACTTATCTTCTTATTAATTACTCCTATGTTGTATCTTTCCTTCTTATAACTCAGCTGGACAGCAATTAAAGTTGTACAAATAATCATCTTCCTGCAGTACAAAGATCTTAAAGAAATATGTTCTGACTTTTATCTTAAAGATAAGAAAGAACTTATTTGGACAAAAATGGAGTTTTTAATGAAATCCTTCTGGGAAAAATAAAGAAGGAAAAGCTAAATGATTATACAATGTCATTAATTAAGTCAAGTTTATGAAACTGGCTTCAGGGTTTTCCATAGAAAACCACCATCAAACTCCTCTTACATACATTATGCTTCATTAACACTGTTTTCTTCCTATGATGTCTCCAATGAAAAAATACCATCACTTGAAAATGAAATATCAAAAATGCTGATAAGAAAGACATAAATTATTTGGCATTGGAGGGTAGTAGTTTTCAGAAGGTAATTAATGCTAATGAAGCAATATATTAGGTACTGACACATCTGGTTCCTTAGAAAGTTGTTCCTGTTTGACAGAAAGAGGAGAAGGGATAGCAGAAATGCTCTCATTGCAACAGCTGTTCAGATTAATGTCATGGACGTGAAAATAGTCTCTAGGCAGAATTTCAGACTGCTTAAGCCATTTAGACTTCTACCATATTACTATGTTTTGTGAGTGGTGCTCATTTCATGTTCCAAATTGAAGAAACAGCTTGAACTGTGAAGAAGTTTTTCCTAATATCCAAGATAAACCTCCCTGGTGTAACTTGATGCCATTTCACAGAATCACATGGAATCACAGGGTATTAGGAGTTGGAGGGGACCTTGAAAGTTCAACTAGTTCAACCTCCCTGCCCGAGCAGGATCACCTAGATTAGGTCACACGGGAACGTATAGAGACAGGTCTTGAATGTCTCCAGAGAAGGAGACTCCACAACCTCTCTGGGCAGTCTGTTCCAGTGCTCCATCATCCTCACAGTGAAAAAGTTTTTCCTTGAGTTTACATAGAACCTCCTAGGCTTCAGCTTGCATCCACTGCCCCTTTTCCTGTCACTGAACATCTATCATTGTTCTGTGTATCATCTCCTCATCTTATCACTTGTCACTAGGGAGAAAAGGTCAGTGCCCACCTCTCCACAACCTTCTTTCAGGTAGTTGTAGAGGGCAATTAGGTCTCCCCTCAACCTCCTTTTCTCCAGACAAAACTATCCCAGTTTCCTCAACCCCTCCTCATAACATTTATTTTCCAGTACCATTACCAGCCTTGTTGACCTTCTCTGTACACGCTCCAGCACCTCAATGCCTTTTCTGTATTGAGGGGTCCAAAACTGAATGCAGTACTCAAAGAGGGGCCTCACTGAATACAGTGGGAGAGTTCTCTAATCCTACTCACCACTCTATTCTTAATTCAGACCAGAGAAGCTTAAGATGACATTGCAATGTGTCTATGTGTCCCAGAAAACAACTTTATCCTAGGCTTCACTAAAGGAAAGGTCAAGGGAGGTGATTCTGCCTCTCTACTCTCATCACTCCCCACCTGGAGTACTGTGTTCATTTTTGGGGTGCCCAGTACAAGAAGGTCATGGGCCTGGTGGAATGATTCCAGAGTAAGGCCATGAAGATGATCAGAAGGCTGGAGCCTTCTCTCTATGAAGACAGGCTGAGAGAGTTGGACTTGTTAGGTTTTGGAGAAGAGAAGGGAGGCATTCTGGTGCCTAAAGAGGCCTACAGGAAAGCTGGAGAGAAACTGCAAGGGCATGTGGTGCTAGGACAATGGGAATGGCTTTAAGTTGAAAGAGGGGAGATATACATTAGATATTAAGAAGAAATTCTTCCCTGTGAGGGTGGTGAGGCCCTGGTACAGGTTGCCCAGAGAAGCTGTGCCTGCCCCCTCCCTGTCAGTGTTCAAGGCCAGGCTGGATGGGGCTTAGGGCAACCTGAGCTAGTGGAGGGTGTCCCTGCCCATGGCAGGAAGGTTGGAATTAGACAATTTTTGAGGTACCTTCCATTCCAAACCATTCTGTGATGGGATTGTGGGATTCTGGGGATATTAAAGTATAACTGAAATAAAATGGGTATCTTTGACAGAAACTTTAAAACAAGAGTGTTCATGGTGGAAGTTACTTGCACATGATATCATTTTAGTATATCTGTGGTTCTGGAGGGAACGTTTTTTCCTAACATGTACTTATTGTCCTCACATGAAGAATTCCACAGAAACCCTTTAAGTAAAGATTTGTTTCACAGCTCTCTTGGGAATTACTTCAGATGAAGACTGGGTATTTAAATCCCTCTTAGTAACTTATTAAAATGTTTTAACGGATCATTTGAATCACAATATTCCAGGAGTTAAAAGGTATTTTTGCTATGGTCTTACAAATGATACTGTATAATATTGTCAACCTTGGAACAATCCCAAACATATTTACAATGGCAACTACTCATATTTATAAGATGAATTGAGTATTAAGATATAGTTCCAGCATGCTGGCAGCTGTGGAATCACAGAATACTAGGAGTTGGAAGGGACCTCGAAAGATCATCTAGTCCAACTCCCTGCCTGAGCAGGATCACCTAGATTAAATCACACAGGAACACATCCAGATTGGTCCTGAATGTCTCCAGAGAAGGAGACTCTCTGGGCAGCCTATTCCAGTGCTCCATCACCCTCACAGTGAAAAAGATTTTTCTTACATTCACATGGAACTTCCTATGTTCCAGCTTGGACCCATTGTCCCTTGTCCTATCACTGGCCATCACTAAGAAGAGCTTGGCTCTTTTAGCAAAGTTTTGTGCATATGAAATAAATTAGCCACACACATATTTTTCATGCTTTTTAAAGGGAACATCACCTTACATGCACACGTTTTATGACTGGCTAAGGAAAATGGCTACAAATATCAAGCTATGTATAGACAGTCATTTACTTTAACATACTGTCACCTATTCTAGTTACTGTTGTTTGACCATATCTTTAGTTATTACAATATTAAGTCTTTATTGTTCTTTCACACTTTTCTGTCTGTATAAAAGAAGTATTATTTAATGTTAGGAATATTTCATGTTAGTATTTAAAAGGGTACCAACTACACCAGACAGCACGTAAGACTAACTATTAATGAATTTAATAAACAGAATTGTCAGTGACTGAGATTACTTTAAACATCAAATATTTCAAATAATATATAAATGTATTTTAGTACTACCTTTTGATGTAATTTTGATTTTCCCAGGCCCAAGTAATTGTTTCGCCATCTTACCTAAGTATTTGTTGTAGAGTAAGCCCAAGTGCTGTCAGAAGTTTCCCGCTTCAGTGTTGAATATGAATTGCCTTCACATATTGAAGATTGTACAAAAATTTGAGATGCAGGTCTTCTGGTCTACATTCTGCTACGCCCTACAGGCATCCTCATATATTGCTGAAGCTAGAGACAGCGTCTCTACATGGTCAGGCAACTTTTTATCTGGACAATGCTAAGTATTTTGCTTTTCCTTAGACAAAGGTTAGAGGCTTGAGATGATAAGGTCCAATAACACTGAGCTGCACATTATTGGGAATAGAGCCAGAAAAGCCAGGTGATAAAAAGCAGATAAACAGAATTAAAATACCAATAAGAATGGAAAATACTAAATATGGATGGTCCTTGCTAGAAATGAGTCACCACTGACAGTTCGCACACAGTAGAACTCTCCTCCCTAAACACCACAGTCCATATTCTATCACATAGATTTGTATAGACCCTTCTCTGTGTAGAGCATCTTCAATTTACAAGTTTTCTTCAATCTAGATGTCTGTAGCCCTGCAGAGCAGACATTGCTTTAACACAGCATATTTATTTATTTAACTATCTATTCATTTATTTATCTATTTAGTTAACACAGCACGTGCCATCTCACTTTCTGTATTGCTTTTTTTTAATTCCCTCAGAAGTCTATTTTGTGACTGGGAAAAGAGAGAAAGGAAGGAAAAGGGGAGTGTCTGAGATTTGTTATTTTTGCCAGGCTTCATTTTCCTGCAATAAAATCTATAGACATTAGCTGGCACAACTAAAATACCTTTCCTTTCAGTAAAATAGGTCACACAGGCTGGACACAGCCTGTCAAATTACCGGACTTTGGGCTATTGCCTGGTATGATTTTACCTTGAAGCTTCTCAGAATTCAGCTGGGATCAGGTTGGACACATTAGTATGGTGATCAGTGATCTGCTTTGTGGTCTGCCCTTCCCAAAGGACCTCCTGAGAACTTCTTTTTTTTTGGTACAAAAAAGACAGGGATCTACTGGAGAGAGTCAGCGGAGCCACAAAGATGATTAAGGGCCTGGAGCATCCCCCCAATGAGGAAAGGCTGAGTGAGCTGGGGCTGTTCAGCCTGGAGAAGACTGAGAGGGGATCTTGTTGGGGCCCGAGCAGCTTTGTCTGAGATATACTTGGTGTGGGCAGTCAGGCAGCAGTAACCAAGGTCAGTGAACGAGGGAAGTTGCTGATGTGGCAACTAAGTTGGAGAAGTTCCAAGAAAGGAGGATACCTGTCTGAATAGGGGTGTAGCTATAGAAGATAAGGTAGCCAATCAGCTTAGCTTGTGATGCGTGTGTGGTGGGTGTACGGAAATGGTTTTCCTATATAATGTCACGGAGTTTGCTAATAAAGTGGAATGATTCTGCATCATATTGGTGCGTCCAGTCATTCTTGGCTTGCATGCAACTAAAGGACCCCGGCAGGATCTCATCAATGTTTATAAATATCTGAAGTGTGGGAGACAAAGGGAGATGACCAACCTCTTCTCAGTGGCCTGTTGGGACAGGACAAAGGGCAATGGTCACAAGTTGGACCACAGGAGGTTATGCACTGATATGAGAAAGAACTTCTTCATGGTGAGGGTAATGGAGCACTGGAACAGGCTGCCCATGGTGATTGTGGAGTCTCCTTCTCTGGAGATATTCGAGAACCATTTGGATGCCTACCTGTGTGACCTGCTCTAGGGAACCTACTTTGGCAGGGGGGGTGGACTTGATGATCTCTGGAGGTCCCTTCCAACCCCTACAATTCTGTGATTCTTCACATCAGGCAGGATAGGCACATGACCACAGTGCAGGTACACACCTGGTCAGTCAAACTCAAAGAGTACGAGGCAGATAGGATCAACAGCAAATGTGCCACGTCACAGAAATTTTGGCAACACAATGGTTAATTACTGCAATACAGTGTATAATAGTATTAATAACATGAAACTGGAAATGCTGTACTTTTCATACTCTTAATTATTGAAATGATAGATGAATCACATTTTGAAAAATATTTAGGGGAACTTTTTAAAAAGGAGTGATTAGACTGAATTAAGAAAAGAGATCTGAAAACATTTAAGGGCCAAATTGATATCAATTGTATAATTACACATTTTCAAATGGGCAGAGCAGGCTCTTTTGTAAGTTCTAAATGATATTTTTAAAATTGAAAACAGCTTGCAAATGTTCAGTGAATTGATACTATAATTCTTCAAACAGGAATTATCACAGAAGTTACACACTCTCAGCATGGAAGACTTGCTCATCTGGCTTTCAATATAGTAAATTACTTAAGCATATCAGGTTATTCTTACAGTTAAATAAGTAAAAATTTATGCTTTGCTGCACGGGTATCTTAGAAGAAAAAAGTTAATAAATTGTAACATTTTTTTCAAAGTCAAGTAAAGGTTGAAAATAATAAGAAAAGTTCTGTTTCATCTGACAACGTATTATTACCATTCGTGCCTTAAAAAGACAATTCAAAGAGTAAGGTCTGCTTATTCTTGCTGCCAAGATCTATCAGCTACCTATACCTAGATCTATTGATTTTACTCAGTAAATCAGTCTTACTGCTAACAGATACAGTAAATTACAAACAATTTTGAGTTATGAACTGGCAGGGAGTTTAAAGACTTTTGCTTAAATGCATCAGTCTCTGGAACACTAGGAAATGAAGACAGACATACAGACCTCTTTAGCTATTCTTCTGTTGCATTTTCTTAGAAAATTATTTGCAACTACCAACAGATATTTACATAAGAAAAAGAGTAACTTCAGCAGTGACCTTTCCTGCATAACTCTGCAATAAGAAAGTACTTAAAATATTATTAATTGACAAATTGAAAATATACTGTTGGTACTTACTGAGTGGCAGGTGAACTGCTCAAATATGGTCATAACAGTAAAAAAAGAACACTGTGTTTAGAGCTTTATATCCTCCAAGCTCCTTGCAAATATTCATTAAAAGGTTTCCAAAACAGTGAACAAGGAAAAAATCACATAGACTTACCCACATTTAATCTGCCTGTGACTTCCCCATGTGAATTGCGAGCATTCACAGTGACATTGTGAGTAGACTGAAGCAGCAGTGATGAGTCCTGGAAAAAAGAGAGAAAAAAAAAGACTCAGAAGAATAATTAAAATTGTAAACGATTAAATAAAAACAGTTCTTATGAAAGTTTAAGGGGTTCATACACAGTTTCAAAACTTTGTGGATAGAAAATTATCTAAGGAAAACCAGAAAGTTGTAGGGTACGACAGGACCTGGGAAGCATGTAATTTTATGTTAAAACCTAAACCAAACTGCAAAACTACACACCTACACAAAAGAGAACATGACCAACAACAGGATGATGATTTGACCCTTCTGTGCTGAAACAAATGAGATACGTGGTTGAGAGACAACTGTCAAACTGTAGGTGACATTTCTCACTGCTACAACAGGCTGATTCTGAGTTTGTTGTAGAAAAGCCAACAAATCATTCAAGAACATTTAATGCCTTCTCTAAACCTGAAATGACCTGAAAATAAACTTAGCCACATACACATAAAAGGCTGACCAAGGACACTTTGAGCCTCTATCACTTCTACTCACTTCTCTGCCAGGTCCCAGGAGAGTTCCAGTGAGTGAGAGGAGGACTGGAGGGGCAGGAGGCAAGAGGAATATTTCTTCCGGTGAAGGGGAAGATACAGCTCACCCAAAGAAAGGATCCAAGAAGAGGGGCTGCAGCAAAGTATACTGTCCTTGAAAGAACACCCACCCAGTGTCATTTAAGTCCCTGTCAACCCTCCTCAGATCTCACTTCTCAATGTCTTTTCCAGCTCTACCCTTCCTCCCATACCACTGGCCCAGACATCCAATCTTGCATCAGTCTAAGTCCATGTGATGTTCTACCGAGGTGTCCTTAAACTTTGTGAGGAGGGAATAGAGTGGGTTCATTTATGTTCTTCCATTATTTACCACCTGAATTGTATTTAAATGCAGCTGATTTTCAGGGACATCATTGTACTTGATTTTGAGTATCAGAAAATTATCTGGGGACAAAGTCTGATCATATTCATTTCAACAAATTACACTGGTAGACTTAAAAAGAGGGGAAGAAATTTTTTGGAGTACAGGTTCTTTCATAATAAAGCACACTTTACATCTAAAGGACAGGAACCTAGTGACTGGTAAATTGCCTAAGCACATCTCAGTTGCCAAAGTACCATGGAATACGTGGTATGAAGAGGGCATTTGCAAGCTGCCTGCATCTGAACTCAAAGGGGATACTCATTCCAAGAAAAATAAGTGAGTTTCTGAATACTGGAGTATCATTAAAGATCAATCTCACATAGATGGCTTCTGGTACTTTTTCTGGACTCAAGAGAGGCTATGCAGCACCTTGACGGGCTAATTGCTAAAAATCACACACAATTCTTATTCCCAGTGTAATTTGATGCTTAGAGTATGAGATAAACTAATAATTTGAACACATTTCATGTGAAAAATTAAGCAACAAAAACTTTCCTAATAGCAGTGGAAGACACAATGCGCAGTTTTGAGTCCAACTTACACTTTTTTAAATTGATATCTGACAAGAAAGAAAACAGACTACAAATAGATACATCAAAAAAGTCACTAAGCACAATAAATGAATCACATTTTGTAAATTGTATCAGGAACAAGGGAAAGCTAACAGGATTGACACATTATGAAAAATCTTTGGAAAAAAGTAAGTAGTGTGTTAGAATGAACATCAATGGTAACAAATTAGTATGAAGTGGGAAAGGAAGGTCAACAAAGATTAGGTAAATATATCACATTTAAGAACATGTGCTAAATGACCCACAAACCTGGGAATCTCTATTAAACTTATTTGACTGCCAGAAGTTCATTTAAGAAAAAGGTTAGCAATTTGTACTATCAAATTTAAGTGAAAAAAAAAAGTATTCTAGATTTGCAGCTTGCAAGTGTTTGTTGCTGATAAATTAAAATCTAGTAACTTACTTATAAATGCTCATCTTTTATGTTTCCATGAATATGTGTTAGATAAGATGCAATAGTATTGCCCACAACTCTGTGCTGGACAAATATTGAAGGCATAAAGTTGTAATAAGCTCCAAAGATGATTCACAGTACATAGATTTCACTACATATTTTCTTAGCACTTTGGAGACCTCATTAGGTGAGAAAAGCTGTTAGGAGGCTCCAAGAAGAGTACTATTAAGACAAGGGAGAAAGCTGCTGTGATAGCTGAGTAGCCCAATTCTGTAATGGAAGAACTTAGAAAAAGAAATCATAATAAATAAGCAACTTTATGGGAATAAATATAGAGATAGCACTCAGGAGATCAAGCGACAGGCAGTTGAGCCTCTAGGGAGTTCAAATATTTTAAAAAGCAAGCAAACAAACAATCAAAAAACCTCTGATGAATTATCAGTTCATAGGGGTGCAGAGACAGTCTACTGCAGCCTGAAGGCTCTAATTAATGCTTGCTACTAGTGATTACAATGGGTCATTAGACAGCTAAGCTTGTATTAGATGCTGCCACACCTCTTCCATCCTATATTGTACTAAATGCATTAAGAGGTGGAAAGAAACATTAAAGGTACACGAATGGTAGCTTAACATTGTGTAATGATTTCTTTGATGCTTTTCATATCTTGCTGCACAAACAACCTCAAGGGAAATTAATTTAAGGACATAAATAATTTTCTCGCTGCCTCTAAGCAGAAAAGAATACAGCACAGAAAACAAAATGGAAATATAGGGGTGGAATTTCACTGTACAAGTAAGAGTTCACAAAATCATAGAATGTCAGGAGTTGGAAGGGACCTCAAAAGATCACTAAGCCCAACTCCCTGCCCGAGCAGGATCACCTGGATTAGCTCACACAGGAATGTGTCCAGATTGGTCTTGAACGTCTCCAGAGAAGGAGACTTCACAACTTCTCTGGGCAGCCTGTTCCAGTGATCTGTCACTATCACAGTGAAAAAGTACTTCCATATATTCACATGGAACTTCTTATGTTCCAGCTTGCACCCATTGCCCCTTGTCATATCACTGGCCAATATCAAGAAGAGCCTGGATCCGTCCTCATGACAGTTGCCCTTTACATACTTATAAACATTAATGAGGTCACACCTCAGTCTCCTCTTCTCCAAGCTATAGAGACTCAGCTCCCTCAGCCTTTCATCAGAAGGAAGGTGTTCCACTCCCTGCATCATCTTGGTGGCCCTGTGCTGGACTCTTTCAAGGAGTTGTATGTCCTTCTGGAACTAAGGGTCCCAGAACTGGACACAATACTCCATGTGAGGTCTCACCAGGGCAGAACAGAGGGGGAGAAGGACCTCTCTTGACCTACTAGCCAACAAGCCTATTAGTTGTTCCCACCGTGTTGCAGAAAGAGAAAAAAAAGGCTTGGATATAAAATATATTGTGATTGCTTAAATTTTAGCATTTTAATAACCACATCGTAAATCCTAGATCAATCATTTTTTCTGATAAATTTATCCACATTTTCTCTTGCTGTAGAGACACAAAGACTAACCATTTCTCTAGGTTCAGAAAAGCCTCATAGCTGGCTGTATTCTTGGTGAGGACGTTTACACGTTTCATGTGATACAAGAACCACATTTAGATTTTACTCTCTTCAAATAGTACTTTACTCAGTGAAATGTCCCATTGGCTGATGACAATGTTCATGAAAAATGGTGTTATTTTGTGAGAGTTTAGATTACAGACAATAGTTCTGAAAAACAGCAGTTTTGTTGGCCCAAAACAGATATCACTATACAAAAAATTCACTGGAATAAGTTTCAAAGTTCAGCTGGATAATGAAAAAACACAATTTAGATTCTCTCTTCCTTCCTCTTAACCTAGTAATTTAATAAAAATATATCATACCATGCCAATTCCCAGGGCCATTTTACAGTTAATCTGCTTGATAAATATTTTCTTTGACCAAGTATGTTATTCTTTTTTTCCCTCAATAATGAAAACAATTTTCCATGTTAAGAAGAATAAATGCAAAAATCTTTCCATTTGGTCTTCTAGATTTTAAATATGTAAATCATAGAATCATAG
>VXBZ01005879.1:635543-669627 GCA_013399135.1 Heliornis fulica | reverse complement strand
CGTGGCCAGGGCCCCAACACACCACAAAACCTGCATCCATACGTGCTAACAGAAGAGCAGCATATAAGTTTTACCCTACACAGAGTTAGTGTGATATCACTGTGCTTGGGTTTACCGAGGCAGAGTATCTTAGCAGTTCCTACACCCTGTTTGGGAGTATGCCCTGTATGACAGGCGGTGGATACGAAGCTGCTTAACCATTTGCTTTAGTTCAGCTTGGGAATTCTGTGCCACGTCCCTTAGCAGCAGGACATGTTTGGGGTGGTCAGAATGCAATACAGGAAACATAGTTAAGCAGAGATCTCTAAGGTTTTCCTGAACCCCCTCAGCTCTGTCCAACTGCACTGCTAACACTCAAGAGTGATGCCCATACCTCCCAAGACCTTGACAGCTTCTGCTTATTTTATTTTCAAGCTCGTTAAGGCAGATGCGAATAAATTCCTTGCCAAGATGAAACCTGTTAACTGGGGTCATTCTATCACTGCTTTATTGTCTCGAATACCCACTAATCTTCAAGCAGCTTCACAAATGCGCCGGACTCCACAGCTAGTGAAACTTAACTAGACAGTGATAAAGTTGGGGGAGACAATAAAGATGACATGACTTCTTTTTTTTTTATTTCTTTTCTCTCCGGATTCATAACAGTGAAACTGAGACAAGAATTTAAGTCAGTGGTGTCACTTTCATTTTAGATTTTTCT
The DNA here is from genome assembly GCA_013399135.1 of Heliornis fulica. Classification (NCBI taxonomy): domain Eukaryota; kingdom Metazoa; phylum Chordata; class Aves; order Gruiformes; family Heliornithidae; genus Heliornis; species Heliornis fulica. The sequence goes on along the minus strand of VXBZ01005879.1, from coordinate 668,927 downwards.
AATGCAGGAATTTTTCTTCCTCGTCATCAATAAAGTAGCTAGGAAAAATGGCTTGTTGATGTACTTACGAGAGTGCTGCACACAAAGTATATTCTGATATCACCTTTCAGTTTCACCAAAGAACATTTGTCATCACTTCTCCTCATGAAATGGAATTAAATTGTGATCCGCATCTAAGGCATCAACTGAGAAAAAAAATGTGGAAATTCATGCAGAAAATACTAGCATCAACATTAGCATGCTGAAGAATGCAATGATGCAGAGACTTTGTACAGACAGAAATACGATACAGTCTCTGCAGAAACTTCTTATTGTCCCCATGCAAATTAAAAGGAGACTGTTGGAGTGTGTGGTGTGGAAGGAACAGCAAAATAGAGTAGCAATTCTAATTCCAAAATGAAATTTGGAAAAATTGGTTTCTGGTAAATTTGAATTATCTATTTGATGAAATTAAACTATTCTGATTCTATATAAATTTAGGGCTTTTTATCAGTAGGGAAAAACAAACCTCAAAATTATTATGTGTGTCCAGGTCCTCCCTGATTTCCAGTTCTTGGTCAAACTGCAATATATTAAAATATTGTGCAATCAACAAGTCTCTCTTCTCCCTTCCATTTCTAGGCTCTTTTTTTCCCCGAATCAATAGTTATGCTGTCAGTTGCTTCCCATTCCTCTCCTAGGTATTTTCTCCAGGCTTGTCCACACTACAGAAATTTATGACACAAAGAGCTGTGCCGGGCTTCTAAGGATGCTTGTAAAACACTTCACATCCATACGCCAAAGTGCTCCAAGTGGTTTGTATTTCTGCCAAAAAAACACTTGGATTTTTTCTTGTGTTCAGCAAGGGCTAAACTTGGCTGGAGGCCAGTAGGGACAGCACTAGAGGAGATAGGATGCAGCAGTCGTGTGGAGGCACTCTGTACCATCCCAGAATCGGCCCTCTGTCAGAGCTGCGCTGGGGACAGGGACATGGCTGCCCAAAGGGCTCTACAGCTGAAAGGGGTTGGGGACGAGAGCAGAGATGCTCTTATTTGCAGTAGCAGTTGGCAGGATATAACAAATCGTTTGTGTGTTACTAAAAGAACTGGGATAAGCTTAACGAGAACCCTTCTAATTACCAGAGTATTAGAAAGAAGTGAGAAATTGACACCGGTAGTAGAAGGGATGGCTGCTTCTCACGCCCTGCTCTGCCTCAGCTGTGCATGCAGAGCTCTCCTCACTCTCCTTTCAGTCAGGATCTAGGAAAGCAAGATGAAGAAAAGGAGGAGGGGAGCAACTCACTTTCAAAATAACAGTGAAGAGCTTCTCTGCAAAGTGTAACTGGAGGTATAAAAGATACAGCTGGCAGCTTATGCTGCTTTGCTGAAATAATGAGACTAGAGTTATACAAGCAGGGTACCTAAAATGGGCATTAGTTTTCTTTATTAAGGACTGGGTGGGAGAGCGAGGATGGAGTGAGCAGTACTCCCCCGGGCTTTGTTCCTGCCACTTGACAGGATTTTTGTCCTTGAGATGTTCTCTTAAGGGTCCAGGGGTACACCAGGGCTCCCAGGGTGTCTAGAGGAGGGTGAAGCTCAGCCTACCAAGGGAAGCGTGTCCACAGCAAATCTGATTGTTTAAAAATAATCTAGAATAATTTTGCCAGGAAGGGAAGATTCAATTGTAGAGAGGGATTTAAACTTAAATTAGAAGGGATTTTGAACGTCATTACTAAATTCCCCACATAACACATTAGGCACAGCGCAGGGAATCCTGTTTTAACCTAATGATGAGCAGAGTGACCAGATTTTCAAAGTGAAATAATAGGATTCCTGCTTGTGAAGGAGTTGGGTTCGGTCACAGAGATTTGGGGTGCAAAGCNTGTCTTGCTCTGCCTTTACTTCATTTGTGAAAGGCACCAATTCTCACTGGGAAAGCCCCGTGACAGTGAGTAACAAACCATAAGGTTGATGAGGGCAGTCAGCAATGCTGGGGTGTGCTGATGAGATTAGCTGGAGGAGAGGCAGGGCAGAGCAGGGATCCAGTTTGCCCATCATAAGAACTTGCTGTCTGAGAGCTGGTGGCTTCACAATTTGAGGATGAGGTAGACTGGTTGATACCCTCATGCACACACATACCCACAGTGTACTCACATGCAGAGTAAGACCCATGTCCTCACTCTGTTGTACAGGCCATTCCCCTATAGAAGGCATATTTCACTAGCCAATAGATTCATCATATTCTTTCCATAATTATCAGTCTCATTTGTGCTGACAGCTTGTTTCAGTTGCAAACACCTTGAGAGTTTTCGCAAAGCAAAACTGTTGGGTTTTGGGCAACCCAACTCAGCTTCCCTGCCTGAGGGCACAGGACATCCTCACCATACCAGCAGCTGGGACACAGTGAGGGGTTCTCCAGCTTTTTGTTCTTCCCCGCATCATTTGAAGCAAGGCCTGCTGACCTAACAGCTTATCTGTTAGCTGAAAGAATCAAACTTTTTTTTCATCTTTCTTATGTTCCCTTTCTCAAATGAGCTTCTTCTCCCAGGCTCTCAAAGACCACGAGAACTCTTATCTTCCCCAAAATTATTGCCCCTTTTTCTCCTGCACAGGAGAGACCTGTTAAAGTCCAGGACTGGTGGCAGCGAACACCTCCACATTATTTAAATGCCTTAGACTATACACCACTTGAATTAGCTGCATGGGATACTTGTATATCACAGATGATAAGCTTCCTCCAAGCTTCACACATTTTTAATTTGTATTTTTTTTCCTCTAAAATTCCTGTATTGCAAGTAAATAATGAAAAACCTAAAGCCTCTACACTGAACCAGGCTTTCAGTATCCACAGTAGATGTAAAACACATGTGGGCTGATTGGACAAAATGATGGTGAGCTCACAAGCACATGGTGCTTGTGAGATTCATTTGGTATACCATGACATCAATGCCATCCTCGAAAAAGACTACTGGGGTATTTTAAAATGTACATAGGCACTACATCTTGCTGCCTTGCGTCCTGTCTGTTCAACCCGAATTTTGCTACTCTGCTCCCCACAATCACAGTACCTGGTCATTTCTGTCTGTTCAGGCAAATAACAACAGTAGTAATGGCCACAACAATAACAAGTCTCAGTCAGGTTTCTCATTTCCAGGCTTAACTGCTGCAGCCCTACCTTGTCTGATCTCACTAAAGTCCATGTTGCTTCTGTTTGCTCAGGACAATGTTGCTGATCATATTTGCTGACCAGTGGTCTAAATATCCATGATCAAATGTATTTGCTTCCCATTTCTCTGCTACACTATTCTCCAAATGTGGTTCCTGCTGTTTTATCTGACTTCAGGACTTGGTCACTACCTACTCTCAGTACTTAATATCAGCATCAGTGCCCCAGACCTCCTGCTATTGTCACAGTGCTCGCCATAAATCTCCAAACACTCACCGATTCCATGCAGAGCTCTCTTGGAGAGCCTGTGGCTCACTGCAGTTCTCCTAATGGTCCTTTTCTACCGAGTCACGGAATCTGTGCTATCTATGCATGATGTACACAATGTAAGCTACAGAGTGCCACAAGCTCGCCATGCCACACACCAGTTTTATGGTGCTTCTCTCCTTTCTCCTCTTTTGTTACTACTCAGGAACCAGACTATGCTCAGTAAGGTTTCCAAGGAATCTTCTCTCTTGTGTGAACTGGGTTGCACACAGCACATTTTAACAGTCACTCAGCATAATAGATGATAATTATCAACAAAGCTTTTCTGGACTAAAATGTTACTGTACTGGAAAAAATATTTTTCTGCTTCAACAAGATAAAAGGAAAAGCAGAAACAAAGGGAAGACCAATGTTTTTACCTGTGCAAACTGCTGCCTGCCAGCAAGCAAGGCTCACCCAGGTAAGCTGCTGATTTCTTCCACACTTTCAAAGTTGAAAGGTCTTCAAGCAACCTGCAACAAAGACCGGGTCTGTATTATTTCCCTTTCAACTTAGCACTGTCACAGAATCGTGCCTGATGAATATAAAAGTGGCGAGCTGGAAGCAGTCTGTATTTCAAGCTGCATCTTAAATATCAGATGTCATTATAAAAGTTGAAGATGATCAGTTAGACTGAGCACATAGAACATCCAGAAAATTTTGCTGAAAAGGTGAAAAGAGCCTTGAAATTAAGCATGACTTCCACCAGCAGTGAATGTCAGGCAGAAAACATTGCTTCACATTTATCTGGAGACACAGGAGCAAGAGAAGGAAACGCAATCAAGACATAGGACATTAACGTTCACAGCTTCAAGAAGTCTATTTATGTAAATCTGAGCCAGGGATGCAAAAGCATGAGCTCAGAAGGGAAATTAGACCAACCTTTCTGTAATGCAATGTAGAATGTTCAATTATAACAACATTACTATACTCCCTTAAATGCAAAAGTGTAGATTCGGGATTCAGACAAAAGTTGACCTTTTTCACACTGTGAGCAAAGGGGATGTCAGAGATGATAAAATTTTCTGTTCCTTTTCAAGAACTCTCCAAAGTCATACCAAGAACAAAACTGAAGCAGTTACAGACATTTAAGAGCCTGACTTAAACTTCCTCAAAACAAACTGCTCTTACAGAAAAAAGTACATATGAAAGTGCAAAGGGAGAAGTGAGCAGAGTGCTGGTTACATATCTTCACTTAAACAGCTATTTATACCTTTAATAGCTAATCTACTTTCTTGTTCTTTGTATCACTAGTAGCCTCCAGGTAACTTCCAACAAGCGTAACTCAGAGAGTGAGCACCATTCCGCAATGCCTGGAACTTGGCTTTGGTGCTAGTAAGCCATATGTTCTTACACCAAAATTGTCTCAGAGATTAATGTCTTTTGTAAAACGCAGTACAGAATTCTTCCTGATAGACCGTCAGACTAACACCAGCTTATCCTAGCTAACTTCAGACTCAGATGCTCCTTTTTACAAGAGAAACAATATGCTTCTCAGAAAATGATATGCTGTTAGAATATTGTTTCCCTAAAGACACTCAGAGGGTCACTATGAAGGATGATGTATCAGTACACAGACTTTGTAAACATATTTGAATCTCTGAGTGTCCCAGGAAAATTCAATATTTGATTAAAAAAAGAGATATTCAGTTATCTGCGACATGGACCCACTGCCTCAGAAAAACAAGATGCAAAAGCAATGTTTTCCCAGTTAGTGGAGGACTGCACAAATGCCTTCCAAGGACACCAAAAGGAGCGGCAGTCCTCAGAGAAGCTAGAGGCACAGTTCTCATTTTAGGGTTTTTGCTTTTGGTTGTGGTTGTGTTTTTTGTTTGTTTTTTTTTTTTTTTAATTTCTCACACATTTGCTGTTGACATTAGAAATAAAGGGTTATTTCTTGCAAAATTTTTGCATTCTTGTCCAACTTAAAAAATGTGTTTGCCTGGTTTGAATGTTCTTACTTGCTAACACATTTTACTAGTTATTTTTAATTACATTTTAAAATTAAGTATTTGAGACAAAACCAAACAAAAATATTTACTGAACATTAAAATATTGCAACCTTTATCAACTGAAATTGTACATCAAATTCAGCAAAATTTTCTGCAAACGTTTAGCTGTGCACAAAAAAGCAGTTTTCAACAAACACTGACATCAGACATTTTCAATCCAACATATCTCCATTGTTTCTTCCTTAGCCATCATCACTGAAAACACCAGTTCACACTTTATCAGATATTTTGAAACCAGAGCTTCCCAAAATATCAAAAGAATTGGTTGGTCTCTCTTGCTCTTCAGCTGGCAATAGAGGGAATCCAGCCACAGTTGGTATAACAGATTTTCAGCAGAGCAGGCTGCTCTGCCAAAGCCTTGGAGATCTTCCTGACTACTGATGCTAATCGTTCCACCAAAGTGCCAGCAGGAAGTCTGGGGTGAAGGTCCCCCCAGAAGAACACAGCTTGTCCCCTCATCCATCTCAGGAACGAGCCTCCCTAGGGAACCCACAGTTCCCTTTTGTCCTATCTCTGCCCATTCCAGTGACAGGAGAGGACATTGGCCTGGCCCCACTTTTCCAGCCTTCTGGTCATATAACTCTGTTTTTGCTATGCAGCTGAGAAGCTCTGGGTTGGTGTGGTGCCAGGCACGCTGTATTGCTATGCTTTGGAGGTTTTCACAAGGATGAAAGAAAGCATTTAGGGAGGTTCCAGAAACGATGCTGATGGCTGCCATGCTAATGCTTGTAATGAATTCTAAATTGGTAATGGGACCACTTATGGATAACTAAAGGCTTATTCACTCCCCTGGATATCTGCTTTTTTCCTTTGCCACTTTTTGCTAGAATTAATGCCAGTATTCACTTTGCACTCTCTCTTTTCCTCTTTTTCACTTCTTTCCTACCAGCACTTTTTACGCTGTACTCTTCCTCTTAAAATTATCACCTCTCAGGCTCTCCCCTTATTTCAGCGGCCTTACTGCAGCAAATGCGTGTCCTGAAAACCTCGAGGTACTAGTGCTGGTGCTCTCTTCCCATACAGGACTAATCACTCAAGTTTGCATGATTTCAAAACAACACAGTGTGGATAATAACACTTCTATGAGCATACAATTTCATTTCATATCTACTGGATAATGCAAACTGCATTCGTACCACCCAGAGATAGGTGGTATAATAACAAGTGGTAAAATAACAGGTGGTATAATAACGAAGGATTGCATTAATGGGCAGCAATCATAACTGACACAGACCTGTAGTTTCTGGGTGATGCAGGTTTAAATGGTGTTAGTGTTGATTGCACTGTGTCTTATTGCCTTAGGAGATATGTGTTAAGTATAAAGGTTTGCAGTTAAAATTCTGCGAGGCACAAGGCTCCTCTGGAACATCTATCATGTCAGCAGAACTGCTAAAGTATAACTCTGGTCAAAAAAAAAATGACACTATAAAAATGACATCTATCATGTACTGTATTTATTTTCCCTTGGTGATTTCCAGATTAAATCTGCTCGGTTTACAAATCAAAAGAGACTTTTTTTAACCACTTTTTTATCCACCCGTCTATGTTCCCTGTTCAGCCTCAGCCTGAAAAAAAAAATAAAATTAAACTATGTTCTTTCTGTTCCATACATCATTTTCCATCCACTCACAATAAAAATTCTCCAGCTAAAATACAGGTTGTATTTGTTCTGACATGGAATGAATCAGAACAAACCACATCTCACTTACCTTTCACATCAAAGTAAAATGTGTTTTTTCTCCCCAGTAAGCTACGTACATATATAGATGACATGGAGTGATCAAACTGGCCATTTTTACTATGGCAAACTGAACACTATTCCATATTAAATGTATACCTAACTACATATTACACTTATATATTAATATATATGCATACATGCACACATATGTATGTATGTATGTATGTATGTATGCATATATACATAATACAAACCCATATATTGCTGCATATGTACTTGGATATGCTTGCAAACATAGTCCTAACCCAAGGGTGTCAACAGTATTATATATCCCTTAAACACTTGTGCCGACATCCCTCTGAAATGCCCTTCCACATGTAGGAGAAACTGGGAAAAGGACAGCGCCAGTCTCTACTCACCCCAAATGACCAGAGCCCCACATTGTTTTATGTGTGTTGAAAAGTATTAGGACTATTTGCATCGTTTCCTAACCCATTCACTGTGTTTCCTATTTACTCACTTGTATTTCATTAACTTTACCTTTTGACATAGCTGAACTGTGTCAAACTGTGAACCCTTTCAATTTTTAACAGGTAATGCAGTCACATAGTTTGTGGTATCTGCTCATAGCATAAGAATAATGATGTTATACACAGTGTTGTACCACAGAATGGACACAGTTAGCAGGTATTTTTCCAATGGCAAAGGAATATAATTTCAAACAAAGACTGTTAAAAAGCAAGCTGCATTTAAAATAATCGAGATTGTGGAGAAATTAAGAAATCCAGAATAAAGCTGATATTTTGAGTTAGCATTTAACTCTATTTCATCTTCAGCATTAATCACTAGGATTGCAATCTAATCTCATAAAGGAAGTATATAGCCGGTGAACCAAAGCAAGGCAAAGGTCATGCAGGTAAATGGAGTACACCTTGTGGAGAATCACACCGTGCCACATCTGAGTGCACTTTGGATGAAAGCATGTGCCAGCAGTTGGTAAACCTGGCCTACTGCTTTGGAGCATTTGCTTGCACCAGGTTCCTCCACAAGTTGATTTGTGAAGTGTCTTTTCTGTTAGCACTATTTGACAACGTAAATCTGGTGGCATTCCTCCCTCCATCCGATTACAGAGGAAAATGACATTATCATCCAACCTCTTGTCCCTTTACAATTTTATTGCAGGAAGTTTCCTAGACTGCAAATTATCAGCCCTTAGGAAGGCTAATTAAAAACAAAAAAAGAAAGCTGAAGCAGATGTCCTGGGTAATGTAACCTACCATGAGCACATCTCTTGTGCTGGGCCACAGTCCTTATCTCCCAGACAACTCTTGGCATGGAGCCAAGGTAACTAAAAGAAAAAGAGTCACCTAAAGCTCTCAAATGATGACTAATGGGTGGTAATACTATTCTTCAGAGACACAAGGGCGATTTTATGATAGAGGTAAAGCTTGTCTATGCAGGTGAAACAACATTTTAGGGATATCTACAGGACTATGAAGTAAGCTACCTCATGAAATAACAGCCTTTACAAATCTGGCCATTTTCTGCTACAACTGCATGTGATCAATGTTAATCATTTCATTTAATGAAGTGCTGGAAGGTGAAAGGGAGAACAGGAGCTGAGATAGAATTCAAGCCTCAATTTGTCTGTATCAGTGCTTGGCTTACAACATGGTCTCCTTTTAAGTCTTAATGTATTTGTGTCAGTTAATAAATTTGCTATAGAAACCTACAATAAAACTGAGTTAAGGTTGACAGAGTATATCTGAAATCTATACTAAAACATATTCTTATACTGTTAGAAATTAAAACTGTATGGGAAACAGTTTAATCATCATGAAAAAAAGGTCAAGATCTTGTAATCTCTTCCCACCTTAAATCGAGAAAAAAACGGAGATCTCTAGAATATTCCGCACAATCCGGCTGAACTTAATTCAGTCAACAATTTAATCAATTGCAACCAAGCAACTTATTTAAAGTATTTTCATTAACTTAAATTTGCAACTGAAAAATTATTTTGATTCATAAAATGGTTGATTCTGTTGTTTTCTAGACAAAGAGTCTTGATTTGCAATTTTCACAACTGTCAAGTTCTTGTCAAAACAGAATCTTCCACAAGAAGTGGTTCTGCTAGAAAATCCTGCTCAAAATTTATTTGACCAACTCCACTGTATTTTTATGCCCCAAACCATTACAGAAAAATAACCAAAACTGAGCTTAGAAGTACAAAACACATACAAATAAAAATGTTAAAAACTAATTCTAACAAGTAAGGACTGGCTATGGACAGTGGAGGAGCCCAATCAACGCCATCTCTAATCTCGGATGTCCAATGAAATCATGCGATAACCTCAGGTTACAAGTCAGGAGTTCACCTGGATCCTCACCTTCAGCTGAATGTATATTAAAAGGAACAGCTGACCAAGGCATGAGAAAACATCTTTTTCTTTCACTTTCTGGTTGCACAGGAGCCCACGTGGCTGAGGTGTCTGCACTGGGGTTCCTCACACGTCCCTGCCCTCATCTGCAGAACCATACCTCCGACACGAGCTCTCCTCTGCCGTACTCTAAATGCACCCTCACAACTCACCCCTCCTTATCCCATCCTCCTCACATCTGTTCAGAATAGAGTCATAGAATCACAGAATCTCCTGAGCTGGATGGGACCCATAAGGATCATCGAGCCCAATTCCTGGCTCCACACAGGAGCATGTGACTGATTAATGCAGTACAGTAGGCACATGGGTTGCCTTTCAACTCACAATAAAAACACAAACTTACTTTCATTAGAAGACAGTGCATTTTATTTTTTTATCCCCAGAAAAACAAAAAATTTTTCTCTTTCAAAATGGCTGCGGTTTTGCTCTGCCTTCAACAACACCAATGCGAAGCCTTGGATAAAGACAGTAACTTCCTACGCCAAGAGGAAAGGGATTTTAGAATCATGTCTGCAAAAGGAATTAAACATTGAAGTGTGTATCTGCTTGCTGCTGTGTAGCCACAGATTTATTTTGGCTGTACTCCAATCTAGGAAGTTGTGAGTGTGCTTTGGCTCGGCAGCTGGAGAAGCAAATTAGCAGAGTGCTAATACACCCTGCCTTTCAGCCTACTACTACTTCAGGTACAGCTCCACACCAGGATGACTCATGTTGGGGAACCTCAGAAAAAGAGAGAGAACAGGAAAAACTCACTACTGTTGACCCTCAGCTGTGAACCACAAAGAGGTTAAGAAACCAGTTTTGGAATAAATAAAAAAAAAACCCCACAATAATATTTTCATAAATTTGCTGCAAATTTTACTGTAATGCAAATATTCATAAGTAGCAGCATGTTAATGTTCGTAAGTGGTATCGTGTTAATATTCATAAATAGCATCGTGTCAACTTAGTGTAATTACAGGAGTCTAAGTGGTGAAATTCTTAGAGTTTTAGCATCTTAGGTGTTAGACAGCTTCATGGATAGCAATAATTGTGCCCCAGCTTTGGCTGTCAAGTTGTGAGAAAGTGAAGATCTCATTGCACCTGTAGGAACACTGGTAGGACACGAGTTCAAGGATGACAAAGAGCAGCCTTGCAGTGAATTCCCTCTGAGGTATCCCACACAGTCCCCTACAGCTCACCTTGGCAGCCTTTACCTTCATCATCCTCTCCTCTCCAAGTCCTTGCTATGAGACATGGAGACCTGACAGCAATTCACTGCTCACCTACTCCTTGCACAATCTCTTTTCCTATGCTACATTACTTTCCATGGACACTGAGAATGACAAGCATCTCTTTACATATTTGAAGGTCATAATCATGTCTTTCCCCATCTCTTTACCTTATGGAAAACACTGGATAATTTTTCAGTCTTCCCTGGAAAATCAGGTTTTCCAAATACACTAATTTTTTCACTTTTAGGTACTCCATTCTTAAAATTTAACACACAGAACTGCACTCAGTCTACCATCTAACACCCTAGTTTCATTCAAAACAACATAGTTTTCCTGCACACCAAATATGGACACAGATATTTCAGTCCTCTCTTTTCATTTTATTTTTTTTTCCTTTGCAAAATATTTTTAGATTTCATGGTATCTGAATGAGAAAAAGGCTGCACAGGACTGGTTCTGTGCAATGGATCTCCAAAGACAATTCTTGCTGATATAAAACTCAGGCTTAGGGTCTCTAGGAGTGGCTTCAAATGTCCTCCTGTGTGATCACTAGTTGACAAGCTTAACCTACTTCCTACTTTTTCTAAGATTTAGAGCCAGCCAAATGCACATCCACTAACTGGATGAAACAGTATGATGGACAGCTATAAGTGTTGTTCAGTTTAATCCTCTTGACCTAAGGCTAAGACTGTATCACTGTGAAGTTAACCACTGGCTCAATAAAGCACGCCGCACAAGCGCGGTTTATTTTCCTTAGACCAGAACTGTGTGAAAGTTGACTTACCAAGCACTGAAAGATTAAGATGCAGTTAAAAGAAAATATGGATATATAGCTGACTGCTTATCTTTTTCCTGATTTTCTGTGTTCTTTGGGTGAATGAATAAATGCCTCAATTTGAGTCATTTTTACCCAGTGTGCTGATCACAGACTCTTTGGCAGGAAGGATTTTGCTTTAGCCAGATATGACTGGGTCCATAATGCTAACTCAGCCAAGAATACAGAGCTATGGGACTGTAAGGCTTCATCTTTTGTGAAAGGTAAAGGAAAATAAGCCTGTCACTTGATAAATATCCTAGCAGGATCTAAAGCACAGTTTGTCGTGAAACCATAACAACATGCTTGCATTTTCTGTACTAGATACTTAAAAGAAGCCTGGGCTAGTTTGTACCCAGTCCACAAAGTTCAAACGCATTCTTTTTATGCTTTGAGGGACCTATATAAACATTTTTCTAAGTGATACTCACTACTGTGTTTTGAAACAATACAAATAATACAGGTGGGTGCATCAGAATGTGGATGCAAAAACCTTTGTGGTGGAGAGATACTGGTGTGCTATGATAGCAGTATCACTGCTGATTCAGAGCTGTGTGCAGCACGCAGCATCACTGGGTAGTCCACAGTGGTAGAGGAGCCACGCTCCCCTCTTCGGTTGACACATAGAGCTGGGGCTGTTTAATGGAGGAAATAGAGCCCTTTCCTCCCCTCAGCAATCTCTCCTAGCGATCATGCATCTTATAGTTCCCACTGAGAACAAATTACAGACCTCCTCAAGTCTCTTTCTTTTGTGCAGTATTTTGGGGGGTGTCGCCATACACATGCACTGTAAAAAAAGAGATAGAATGAGCTATTATGCACACCTACCTGTTCTCCAAACACTAACAGTTTTGGGTTTGTGATTTTCTTTTCTCACACTAATACAAAATTCCATTTTTACAGTTGCTTCTGTGGGCGGAAGGATGTAAAAGACATGAGTAAAGCAGGCTTCCTAACAAATGTCGAGATTTGAGTATACTTTAATCTTTTTTAGGAGTTAGAAATTCTCCCTAATTTTACTTTGTTGTTTAGCAATTTATGTTTTCTTCAGTATAAGATGAAGTGATGTCAAAGTCTGAGAACAACGGCAGTGAAAAGAAAAAAACAGTCTTTAGAGCTGAGCTTCATAGCCTCGGCCATTTTGAGGGCCATTGTTTTATTTGCCCTTTTAGTATATTAAGTCTTAAGGGAATATTATTTCTAGCAACACTATAAATGTGGCAATTTCTCTATACTGCAGTTTTATTAGTGGAAAATGTGAAGACGGTTTTGGCAATGGTTGAACAGTAAGGGACTGGATAGACAGTACAGAGAAATCTGTGATACATCTACAGCAGCAGGAACAGCAAAGCAGTCATTGAAGCAATGGTGATAACTAACTCTGTAAGCAAATAAATCATCCAGAACTGAAATGTTATTCAGTTCAAATATTAAAAAATTCACAAGTCAAAGAAAATGTCTGGATTTCATATTTTTTAAAGGAAATCTTACTGCTGCTGAGTTTAGAAATTAATTTCTGAATTGAAGAATATCAGAGTTGTGAACTTGAAGAGGAAGGAATTCTTCCAATCCCACTATGGACTATGTGAAAGGATACTGGAAGTGGAAAGATTGATGTTCTTCCTGACTGAACCTTAGAAGGAAAGAATCTTTATTTTTGGTCCTATTTTACTCCAAATTTCTTTTTTAAGCTGCACTGAGTAACAGAAAAATACCAGAAGACACTTGAAATTGTATGCTTGTAGAGAAGCAATATTGGTTGCCTGTTTAAAGACAAATCCTGTGACTTAATTGCCTTTACAGCTTTACAAAGTAACACAAATTGACAAAAATTTCTAGGCTTTACATCTATCTCCTTTAGATCGTGCTTTCCACACCATAGCTGCAGCTTAAACATTTCTTATGTTTGCAGCATACATGCCAATAAAAATCCCTGACAAGTCAGGTGATGAGATGAAAAGAATGATTCAAAGAGAGACTGCAGTGATTGGAAGCTGTTAATATTTACTGTTGGCTTCTCAATTAGAAAAAGGTAAATTTCAGTCAGATTGTGAGACTGAACTTAATTGTTTAGTCATTACACAAGTTCTTTCTTCCCTATGATGCAAACCTTTCCTCTCTTCCAGCTTTGTGAACTGAGGGAAGTAGGAATACAGAAATCCCTTATACCTGGAAAAAGTAGCAGGTATGTACAGTAACAATGAAAGGGGAACTGAAGATGCCTGTATGTATCTTAAAGAGCTGAAATTAAAGTGGCTTATTTAATATAAATGTTACAACAAAGTAATTCAAAATTGTAGCAGAGGTTTTCAAGCTTCTTTATGGGTCTTCACAAAATCACAGAATCACAGAATGTTTGGAGTTGGAAGGGACCTTGAAAGATGATCTAGTCCAACCCCCCTGCCCGAGCAGGATCACCTAGATTAAATCACACAGGAATGCATCCAGGCAGGTCCTGAACGTCTCCAGAGAAAGAGACTCCACAACCTCTTTGGGCAGCCTGTTCCAGTGCTCCATCACACTCATGGTTAAAAAGCTTTTCCTCACTTTCACAAGGAACTTCTTATGTTCCAGCTTGGACCCATTGTCCCTTGTTCTATCACTGGCCATCACTGAGAAGAGCCTGGATCCATCCTCCTGACACTCACCATTAACATATTTATAAACATTAATGAGGTCACCCCTCAGTCTCCCTTTTTCAAAGCTAAAGAGATCCAGCTTCTTCAGCCTTTCCTCATAAGGAAGGTGGTCCACTCCATCATCTTGGTGGCCCTGCCCTGGACTCTTTCAAGGAGTTCTATGTCCTTCCTAAACTGGAAGCCCCAGAACTGGACACAATACTCCAGGTGTGGTCTCACCAGTGCAGAATAGAGGGGGAGAAGGACCTTTCTTGTTCTATTAGCCACCCCCCTTCTAATACACCCCAGGATGCCATTGGCCTTCTTGACCACGAGAGCACATTGGTGGCTCATGGTCATTCTGCTGTCCACCAGGACCCCCAGGTCCCTCTCATCTACACTGCTCTCCAAAATGTGACAGTTACTCTGTATTTATTCAGTTAAGTACCAAAAGCTTTTTATATGGATTTATGTGTTGCTTTTTTTTTTAATAAAACTTTCTCTAGCATTTCCAAGTTGTCTATTTTTATTAAAATCTCAGCAGTGTGTTCCAACCATAACTGTAGTGTAAGTATTTATCAGAACTCTTAACAGCATAAGTCAATATTTATTAATTTTCAAGTACTGTGCAATAGTGGGTTGTTGAAAGGTCCTGTCTTAAGTCTTATTTTTCTCTAGCTTTTCTGAAATTTGGGATTTTTTAAAGTTCAGTAATACATAGGACAGCATCTACTAATTTTACAGGGCCTCCTTTTCTTGGTTGTTTTAACAGGTTCATTTAAGTGTAACATCTTCTGTAGTGTTATTCTCATGAGTCATGTCTTATCAGGTTAGAGATACTCTCAAGGATAGAGTGTACACAGTCCTTCACAATGAAGATGAAGAATAACTTCCTACTTTCCCTCCCTCTGCCAAGTCTAAAACTAGCCTCATCGGCTCAGGAATTATTTTCCTTCTCTGTTTACACAGTACTCAGAACAAAAAGGCCCTAAACTTAGCAGGAGCCTGGCAAGCAATGTCAACAATATAGGTCTGTTAAAAGAGGTTTTGCTGAGAATTTCATTATTAAGTTGCACTTATGTTCCACCTTCCACGGAAATTTCAAATAACCTCTTATTACCATCATTAATATCTTTTGGATATAAAGAACAGCAGGATGGGGGAAAAACAGCCCATGGTTTTAGTATTTGGTGTATCTAACACTGAACTAATTATTTTTTTTAATACCTCGACATTTCACTGGATTATGAATACAATGTAAGAAATAGAATAAGATGGAGGAAAAAGCTGTGCAGAGAATGAAGCAAGTGATGAGGGGGAACGAACACAGAGCACTTAATAAATATGAGCTTTGTTTGATTATCTTAAGATCATTTTGTTTTTACCTTTGTATCAGAACTAAGGCCTCATTTTACTAGATGTCATATGAACACATAGGCACACAGAGAGAAGCATAAAGTGAGGGGGGCTTCCTCCCTTGAAGAACATACCAGCTAATTAGTAACAGTAGAACTACAAGGAAGTTTATTCTTTTCCTTTGAAGCATTAAGCAGTTCTAGAAAAGCCTCCAGGATGCCTGGAGAGACCATGAATCTGGGCAAGGAAGTAAAAAACTTCATTAATATTTCCATTTCCATTCTTTGACCTAGGAGGAAAGTTCAGGAAGAGGCTGGGGGCTCAAAGCAGAGGAGCAAGTTGTAGAGGAGAGAAGGCATGAGAAGAATACGTGGGAGTAGGAGACTGTCACTGTTTGCTGTTTTTTAAAGCATCTAGAACAAGTAGATACCATCTTTGGCAGTAAAAAAAAAAGGAGAGATTTTACCCTTCTGCTTTTTTTTCTTTAACCTGTTAATAGACAGGATAATTAATTAAAATGTTTTTCTTTATCAAAGAGATCCCAGCTTTGCATCACAGAGAATTATTGCCCAAATGGGAAGAAGACCCCTTGAAAAAAATAATTTTAGCCAAGCAGCTTTTGTAGTTTTGGTCCACACCTTATTTATAATGCTACTTAACCTCAGTTTTAACACAAAGTTAGAATAGATTGCCCACTTTTATCAAAGGCCAAAAATAACACAGTGCTTGGTATTTTGCTGTGAAAATATTATTAAAGTTGGGGAAAGGAGGGAAATAAAACTGACCTGAGCAGAATGAAAAATTGCACTGCAATTAAAGAGACTCAGCTGTGGTAGAGAGGGAAAATAAGAAAAGTAAAAAATACAGCACCATGTAAGAAATAAATAGCAATTACTGAATGAGACTATTGCTGCTTAAAATTGGTATTTAAAACTTGGAAGAAGATCAAGCAACTTTCTTGTAGCTTTCTGATACTAACATGTACAATAAAATTCCCTATCAGCAAACTGCAGCATAAAGAAGTTAACATGTTGTGCTACCATTAAAATAGCATGAAAAAGTCTTGGAGGGGAAAAGAAAGGAATCTGGGGGAGAAAGGTTCCTACAGCTATGCAAAATGATTTATTTTCTCTTGTGTATTCAGCAGTGAAGATTTAAAATTTAACGATGACAAAGACTGTTAGTATTGTAGCTAATGTAGCTAATGTAGCTAAGTAGAGGTGCTTATATTACTGAGGCTTGTTTATTAATGTTAGAACTCTGTTACTATGTATAGAGAGACAGACAAATCATGTAGAGTAACAACCTGTCTTGTGAAAAAACGGATTTCTGCTAGAACAAGAATGGTTCTCAAAGAATTAATTTTTAAAATACTATAAATGCCCTCTGTTTTAGAGGTAGAAGTTTTATTAACATTAATCTAAAACTTTCCTAAAAATTCTTTTCCTTAAAACAACAAAAGTTGGAAGAGTTATGCATAACAGTACACCTGCCCCCAAAATGTCTTTCAAAACCCTTTTTTTTTTTTGGAGCTGATGAAACCTCCGCTTTCTCTCTCTCTCCAAACTCTTCCCAAGGCCTGCTTTAGTGCCTATGGGAAGGCCTGCTTTAGTGGACATTTATATTATTCTCTTAATGGACATAGTAGGGAGGTTACAGCACAAAACCCAAGTGTTTGTTTTTCATTCCTAATAGTAGAGAGGCTTTAAACATGAAGCAATTGCTCACTCCTTCAAGAACGATAATTTATCTCTTCCCTTAGCACAGTTGGATCCTGGAGACTTGCCACTTCAATTCTCTGGGATTTTACAACCCTCACCACAATATTAAAATAAAAACTTATTCTATTGTGAAAAGGGGAGAGGCAAAGAGAAACTATGTTAGCACCGATTAAAGTTGAAGCTTCAATTCTTTGAAGGTCAGGAAATTCAAAATAGCTTATAGTATCTTTATGTCAATGTGTGAATGAGTAAATGCTTCTTTGCAGAGAGCTGTGTTCGTGTGACAAAATACTACTTTATATTGTTTGAAAATAAACTAATTTCAAAGTGATCAGTATCTCACTTCTGAAGAAAACCCTTGGGTACCTGGCTAACTTTTCCTGTTCTGATCAACCCAGTAAAGCTGAATGTTCCTTGCCTGTGATGTTTGACAAGGCAGAGCTGGTGATACCCCAAAAAAACCAGGCTCAAAAAAACTTAGTCTTGATACTAAAGATATTATTGGTGTGATTTCCAATAAAGCTCATACGAGCTGAAATTGTGAAATCCAGAGAACTTATTTAAAATGTACCCTTTGGCACATCAGCCACCAATTTGAGAGGTAGCTAAACTGTCTATTAAGTCCTCAAAGCCAATCAAATGCCTACCATCATAGTACTTCCAGTGTTTTCCCTAAAATTAAACTTTTGTATTTTCTTTCAAGGCAACAGTAATCATGTCATTGCCTTTGGACATAATGTCCAAAGCTGAGCATGTTTTTAGAATTAATCCCATTATTCTGTCAGACATCTTTCCCCTTTTATCAATTGAAAAAATAGCCTCCTGTAGAGAGTCAAATCTTTTATTTATCATTTCAGTGCTAGCTACAATTAACTTTGTTATTTTAAAGAAGTTATCCTCTAGCTGAAGAGACCTGAAAAAAAAAGTTTTCAGTTAAAAGGACAGATACTGCCAGCATTGTTAGTCTTTGAAAATTGCCTTCTATTGTGTGTTATTTTTTCTTTCTTTTTTTCTTTTTTTTTTTTTTATCATGAGTACAGTACATAATTCATACATGTATGTAAGTGGCTGGTGCACTAAATAATAAATATTATATTTTTTTGTCTTCCTCTGTAAACAAATTGAACGACAATTGAATTTCTACCATCTAGCAATACATCGCTTCTAGACTGTTAAAAAAGATAACTATAGGTATCTTTAAAACAACCTTTAGAACCTCAGCACCAGCCAGCTGTAAAAGTTTAACCACTTTGGCTGCATTTGTTTAATAATGTAGTAACCAGTTCCCCATGAAACATTTGCTCAGAATCTAAGAGAGGACATCAACAGAGTTCAACAGAAATTAACCTGAAGATAAATTCAAGGAATTAGGTTAAATCTTGGCTATGTAAGATCAAGGCAAGTGAAGAGGCATACAAGGTGAGGGCACCCTGTTCATCCCCTGCAGTAGGAGCTACAGCAATGGCAAATTCTCAGACTGGAACAAATTTCAAGGCAATTTCAGGTTCAGCCTCAGAAAGGTGTATGTCTGTGAAACATTTCTTCAGTTGATATTACTCACTGTTCTTTGTTCAAACCTGTACCAAAAAAGTATTTGAGAAAGTCTGTTTTATTGCTGCCATGGCTCTCTCCTAGCCCATACTTGTCTTAAAAGTGGTCCTGTAAACACACAGAAGTACAGAATTAAGATTGAATTTAACCTTAATGCAACTTACTGAGTCCAGTTAAGCAGTCAGTCAGCATGGTTTTCCACCCATAAAGTACTGTTACAAGGCAAAATCCCATCAAATAGGATTGTATAAGTGGTTAGTACAAAATAATGTACATTATCCTAGGTATATGAGGTCATGAGAGAGTATGGTGCCAATGCACATTAAGAAGTCTTTGCATAATCTTAGCAAAACTTTTAACACTGTCGGGATCAGCTGAAGGACAATATGAATTTTGCCCATGACATGCTGGGTCTGAAAAAAAAAACCCTTCTAGTGCAAAATATTGAATATAATGTCAGTGAAGGATTTTGTTTGTTTCAAACTGGAAGAAAATTAAATAACAATGATCACGTTACCATAAGGCTCTCCACCCAGATAAAGATTCACCTTGATCCAAACTTAAAAAAAATAAAAATAATAAAGCTCACATTTAAAAATAAACACCTTTATTATTTCTGTTTTTTTCATCACTCTCTGTAACATAAATATAACTCCTGCCAGCCAATACATTCATCTATCTACACAAGCATCAGTTTTATAGGTCTCTAACCATCTGAAAATCAAGACTGTTATCTTGTAGATAAGTGTACATAAAAGATGTGGGGTTATCTCCCTAGTTCTTAGAGAGCAAATAAATCTTTGTGCTTGTTTTGGCTGGGATACCTATGTAGCTCCATGTGTGTTTCCTCATCTCACTGTCATCAAAGAGCTTGCTCACCTACTGCTTCTTGTCTTTTGACAAGTATTTGAGCAGATCAGTGGGGCAATCACAGGGAAGATTGGAAGTACTGTGAGGAGCTGTGCTGTTGTGTTGTATCAGTCACTTGGGCTGCTCAGATGGTTGCATTCCTGATTCCATTAAGAATCATGGAGAGGATGTACAGGACTAAACTTCAGCAAGGTTTCAACCCAACATCTTCATCTACAGGTCAAGACTTTTCCGCACATTGCTGCAAGAACTCATCAATTATTAAGGAAAGTTCAGTAATATTAATGTAGGAACATCAGTGTTGCCAAGAAATGGGGTTTATCTCCAGCAGTGCCCAAAGGAAAGACTGCTCTCTGGATAATCCGGATACTAATGGTGGTAAGATTTCACACCTCAGTCAGGAATACCTGCTTTATTTTCAGTTCCCCAGCATATGGTGCTTTCTCTGGGCTCCTCAGGTGGAAGAAATAATGGTTTGGTTTCATTATGCTTAAGCTGATAGTTGAAAGTGGGTTTGGGCCACATGTTAAATGCTGAATTTCTCCCAAGGATGCATGGAAAGGACTGTTTTATTCTCTGGGGAGGGAAGGAGCAAATGCTTGCTAGGGTAAGGTTCTACAGCTATTACTTGAAACTTGTCCCCACAGTGACAGCCTTTTGCTGAAGATGTCCATTTGCACTGTTTGTCCTTAGATTTTCCTCATTTTGAACCCTTCAGAACACTTTGGCTATAGTTTGGTCTCCCAGTCCTAGCACAAGAAACTACTTGCTTCTCAGCTGTTTCTTCACGGTTATCTTAGAGAAAATTTAATAATTCCACAAACAGATAGATCTTCCCTTTCCTTTTCCCTTTCCCCTCTCTTCACTCTCTTTCTTTCACTTTCCCTCTCCTTCTCTCTTTCCTTTTCCTTAAGATCTGTCCACTTCTTAAAGGAGAAAAGCTACACCCTTTACACAACCTGCAGCATAACAGAAATATTCCAGGCACCTGGTGACCCCTCTGTATAAAAGCAGTGCCAACAACATAAAATAATACATTTCCCCTTTCTCACCTCCCCCACAGTTTTTTGGGAGCCTTTTTCAGCTACTCTTCTGCTTTGGGATTTCTTTTGACTTCCCTTGAGAGGCTGAGCTATATTTGAAATTATTTTCTCCTACTTAAAGCTTCCATGACAGTACCTGGGTATTTGGCCATCAATGTTCATTTTTGGTGGGAAGGTAGAAAAAGGAATAGTAATCAGATGGTTGATAGTAGCATCCTGCATTCATCAAAGCTATCTTACTTTCAGGGATGCTACCCAGAGGCAAGATTTTCCTGAAGTATAGAAGGATATTGCTCAAAATAGCCAATAGGCAAACATAGAAGAGGCACAAGGGTGCCCTTCATCGAGATCTTTTCTTCATCTTACTCCCAACCACAGATGCAGTCCGACTGCTGGAACAGTAAAGGGAAATACTAATTACATGAGCAGGCACAGGATAATTTTTCTTCATTAAAGTCTGTGCACCTTAGCTTTCAGTTATATTTTTGTTATTGCACAGACAAATAATTAGAAAACACACTGTAAAATTAACAGCACTATTTAAGGGCAAGTAGTGCCATGTCTTAAAAATCTCTACTCATATGTGAATTGTCTCTGTAATGTGATTTTGGCCATTTATGCTATGAAACCTCAGTAGCAGAAATAGCCAAGTGATCTATTGAAACCATGAGCCAAAGTTCTTTCACTGTTTTTTATGCTGGATCTGTCAATGCAATGAGCATCCTTGCTCTGCAGAGCAGCACATACTTGGTTGGTTTTCCTCCAAATTCTGCTTTAGTCCAGGTTTTTCTGGGAGAAGTGGAGAACTCACACACACTTTAAACTCCCCAGGTTCACATGTGAGCTATAGTGACATGTATAAATCCCACTTGACTGTTCTCTGCAGAGGAAATGATGACCAGGAGAACGGGTCTCAAAAGCCTGCAACCTTTGAAAGGTTCTCACAGGAATTAATTGAATGAAATTGCTATTCAATAATGACCCTCATGCTAAGGAATACTTACCAGTTAGAAAGGAGATATGTGTTGAAATTAGCTATTACAGGATTCTTTGGCTTTATTGGACATGTGATACGAATTTTGGAGAAGGTCCTGTGAGTGGATATTTTTATTTTACAGCCTTATGTTCAATCATACAACACATTCGCTGGAGTTGAAAGGCAGATGAGTTTGAATGGCTATTTACCTGCATCACAAAGTTGCTGTCAAAGTAAAACTGAACAGTTAAAATCCTCAAAATTGTTAAACTCTTAAGGAACATCGGAGGGGAAAAGGTGAGCACCTTTGTACTTGTAAGCAACAATCAGGAATTTGCTTTTTGGAGTCGTGATATGGATGGCTGTGCAAAATGTACAGAAGCCACTGAATCATAGAATCATAGAATTATAGAATTGTTAAGGTTGGAAGAGACCCTTAAGATCATCCAGTCCAACCATTAACCTACCTCCACCAAGTCTACCCTTAGACCATGTCCTCAAGCACCGCATCTACCCGTCTTTTAAACACCTCAAGAGATGGGGACTCAACCACCTCCCTGGGTAGACTGTTCCAGTGCTTGATGACTCTTTCAGTAAAGAAGTTCTTCCTAATATCTAACCTAAATTTTCCCTGGCGCAGCTTGAGGCCATTTCCTCTAGTTCTGTCGCCTGTTACTGGGGAGAAGAGACCAACCCCCACCTCACTGCAACCTCCTTTCAGGTAGTTGTAGAGAGCAATAAGGTCTCCCCTCAGTCTCCTCTTTTCCAAACTAAACAACCCCAGCTCCCTCAGCCGCTCCTCGTAGGGCCTGTTCTCCAGACCCTTCACCATCCTCGTTGCCCTTCTTTGCACACGCTCCAGAACCTCAACATCCTTCTTGAAGTGAGGGGCCCAAAACTGAACACAGTACTCAAGGTGAGGCCTCACCAGTGCCAAATACAGGGGGATTATCACCTCCCTGGTCCTGCTGGCCACACCGTTCCTGATACAAGCCAGGATGCCATTGGCCCTCTTGGCCACCTGGGCACACTGCTGGCTCATGTTTAGGCGGCTGTCAACCAACACCCCCAGGTCCCTTTCTGCCAGGCTGCTCTCCAGCCACTCCTGCCCAAGCCTGTAACGTTGCCTGGGGTTGAAAGAAAGAACCTTTCCCAAAACAGAGACATTTCTCAGCAGAGTCATCCGGTTCAAGTCAGAGCACCCTGACTCTAGAGAGGTAACTGCACCAGGAAGGAATAGATGTAAGGTAGAGCAACATGCATGGACAAAACTCCAAAACAACAGAGCCTGTCAGAGCAGACAATGCAAAGGTACAGCCATGGATCATATCAGTTGTGGTTTATATGGATAACTAAACACCACATAATTTTTTGTTTTGAGGCAACCATGATCCAGCTCCTCATAGTTGTGGCACATCCAATATCAGCAGTCCAGTTTGGGTCAACCACATTCCTCAGTTTCTCCGTTGCCACTTCTTAGCTATTGACACAAGCCCCACATTGGGAGGGATTTCTTCGCTAGTTCTGAAAATCTCACACGTATTTACAATTTACTGACTCATCTCCAAGTGGGATTACACATGCTTCTCCTCAGAGACCTCGGACATGTTCAGGCAGAACCAACAGGGACATACATGGCTGCTCTAATGGGTATGGAAATTTGCTATTACTTAGCAGTGGAGTGGGGCACTCCTGGCTTCCCAAGGGCATTTATTTGTAGAAGCAAACTGGTCATGATTACTCCAAATCAGTGTGAGGAGAGAATACAGAGAAATGCAAAGTGATGAGCGTGGGATGGAAGTGGAAGACTGCCAAGAAGTGGAGCTGCAAAGAGTGTATTTACAAAAGCTTCAGGAAAATGAGGGTTCTTCCTGGAAAAGTCAGATCCCTGGGAAGAAACACTGTAGGGTGTGTTCCAGAGCAAAGAATATTATTTTGGGAAATTCTGGTTCTGACTGGGGTGGGGAGTTGACTGACAACCAAAGCAAGGGTGTACCAAAAGGGTTGGTGTGATCACTGTATTTGTTGACACGGAGGATCCAGTAGGAATCTGGTAAATGTATCACTTCTGTTTTTTAAATTACTAAAGCTGCTAGTGAAATATAGTATGCAGTTCTAGCACCAATGTGTCAAGCAGCATGTTAAAAATTAGAAGGTCAGGGAAGAACTGGAACATTTATTAAACAGTTGAATACTATGTGTTTTCAGGAACTACTCAAGGTCTTTGATTTAGTTAGCTTAATGAGAAAAAGGTAACTGGTGTGTTGTTCCAATACAGGGAACAGGGACATGAAAAAGCAACTCTTCAGCTTAAAGCTGAAAGAAGTAAAATGAGTGAACACCTGGAAATTAGACAAGTTAGATAAATGCAGCCTTTAAAGAGAAGAATAACCATCCACTGGAACAACTTTGTACAGGTGACATTAGACTTTCCATTACCAGCAATCTTTAAATCAAAGTTAGATATTTAAATGAGGGGAAAAATATCTAGCTCAAGCATCAACTCCTTCAAGAGTGCTTTATAACCAGTATTACATCAAAGGTCAGCCTATATTATTTTGCTAATTTAATGTAGAATATGTAATATTTCTAATTTAGCAATTTTAGGGTAAATTACAGGCATGCATAAAGAATACCTGACCACAAACCCTGTGAGCTATATGAGCATTTTCAATGTTTGTTTCTCTCAAAAAATATTCTTGACTGTGCAATGTAAATACTATTGTAGTAGTATGAGAACAGATAGCAGCAGCACCAAGCTCACCACTGGATGTGAAATCTTTCTGCAAATCGAAGTGAATACTTGGGTGTTTAGCCCATGCTGAGCTCCCTGCTGTTGCCTCCAGCTCGGGAGCTGTGAACAGACTTAGGTTACAGCCGCAGCTGATACTGCATCCTCACCAAAGCTGCTCAAAGAAAGGACTGGGTGGAAAAAGTGTCTGTCCCTGACTTGTGAAATAAGACTTTCCACAGAAGAACCCTATTCATTGGGAAAATGTAACTTTAACAAAGCCTGTGGTGGATCCTGCCTCTCTAAATCAAGCTTACAAGTCTGCCTCAAAAACACCTCCTTGATCTGCATGGCCCTGTTAGGAAGGTTTTATTCTTAGGCCTGTGTTTCGATGAGGTCAAAATAAATGATTAAAATGGTCCCTTCTGACTTCAGAAAATGTAAAAAAAAAAAAATTGATGTGATCCATTAGCAGTTGAAAAAAAAATTTAAAAAAGCAAGGGATTTTAATTTACAGCCAAAGAGCTAAAGCCCTAGCTCTATTTGTTTGCTTGTTTTCAGACTCTGCACATGTACACAATTGTGCTTCTTGACACAGACACAAATTTGGGGCTACAATTAAAAAAAAAAATCAAAACAAACCCCAAAAAAGCAAACAGTTTGTCATTTAAACTAAATATTTCTGTCAAAACTCCAGGGTAAAATGGACAAACTTACAAATATGATGATCACTCAGCATCTCCCATTGAACCTAAGGTCAGAAGCAGAAAAGTGGGTTTTATAAGGAGGAATGACCTAGATTTCAGGCTTTGACAAAGGAACCCTGCCTCACCTTACCATGGCATTTAACACCTTAATCCAAACAAGCTTCCTGCCCCTTTGCCTCAGAGTCACCTTGCTTTTTTTTAATCCACTGGTGTGGGGGCACCGCTCAGCTGTTCAGCTCACACTGCTGATGAAGATGAGTTCAAACTTACGTGATGGGCTGCAAACGGGTAAAGATGGGTTCAAGCATGTCTTGCACTTAACTCTAGGATGGAGACTTCAGTAAGAGACAAGGTGGGCAGCTGTGAACAGCAGCAAAACACAGTGACACAGGAAAAACATTTTTGTCTTTGAAGAGCTCAGTACCAAACACAGGTGTACCCACAGAGGTCAGCCTTTCCACAGGATGTTACTGGCACTGTGAGGACAAAACCCCATGTCTCCAGGCTTCCAGGGGTTTCACGTAACCAAAGGAGAGTATTCTTCCCATGTGAAAAGGTTGAGGGAGGTTATCCTGTCCCTCTCTTCTGCCCTGATGGCCATGTCTCGAGTCTTGTATCCAGTTCTGGGCTTCACGATTCAAGAAAGACAGGGAACTGCTGGACACAGTCCAGTGGAGGATTATGAGGATGACTAGTGGACTGCAGACCCTCTTGTGTGAGGAAAGACTGAGCTGAGTATGCTTAGTCTGGAGAAGACAAAACTGAGAGGGGATCTTGCCAATGCTTTTAAACACCTAAAGGGTGGATGGATAGAGGATGGGGCCAGACTCTTTTCAGTGGTGCCTAGAGACAGGACATGGGGCAATGGGCACAAACTGGAACACTGGAAGTTCCATCTGAACATGAGGAAAAGCTTCTTCACTGAGAGAGTTACAGAGCACTGGAACAGGCTGCTCAGAGAGGCTGTGGAGTCTCCTCCAGAGATATTAAAAACCCACCTGGACATGATCCTGTGCAATCTGCTCTAATTAGCAGGTGATTCCACTTTAGCAGAGGGATTGGACTAGATCATCTCCAGAGATCCCTTCCAACCTCTATGACTCTGTGATTCCTGAAGTTCAGGTAAATGATTCATTCATGTAAATTCAGACAGCACTTGGGGATATTTTAGGCTTGCATTGCTACAAATCAGAAAGAAGATCTCCAAAATGTCATTTCAGAGAAGAAAACCATTTTGTGGTTCTAATAATATTAAAAAAAATATTAAAAAATAAGGAAGGTTGTTTTCAATCAGATTTTTCTGATATGTAAAATATTTCTGCATGGCTACTTCACTGCGTGTCAAATTTTAACT
Source organism: Heliornis fulica (assembly GCA_013399135.1). NCBI lineage: Eukaryota > Metazoa > Chordata > Aves > Gruiformes > Heliornithidae > Heliornis > Heliornis fulica. The sequence goes on along the minus strand of VXBZ01005879.1, from coordinate 642,391 downwards.
TGGACTGAGTTTCTGCAGTCAAATTGTAAATGCTTTTTAACGAGAGCACTACTATTATTAATCAACTTGTCAATAAAACCAATTTTTCAGATGCTTGAATCCACAATTTTCTAACTTTCTAAATGCTCTAAAGTTCTTGAATCCTTGGAACAAACTATGCGATGTGTTTATTTTAATCTGTAATTTCGGGAAGATTGACTGTAATCTAAAAATCAGTTTTGTAATTGCGTTTTCTCTTCTTGAAGCAGAAAAGGATATCAACAGTGTATCAATTATACTATCATGCTGGGTCATTTTATATTCTACTTTCACATTTCCTATGGAAAACATAAATGTCACTATTATAATCCATGAAAAAAGAAGGTATCTATGAAGTGTAACTACACCTTATAATGACAGCAGTTTCTCCACTGGAGGAATCCATATGTTCCTGTTGTTTAGTGACCAAGGAAATCTTAAAGCACAACAATATTTTTTCGCAGTATTGCACGCAAGAGAAGTATTGTCTGAAGCCTTTCCTTCAGCTTACCCTCTGATACCTGTCAGACCCATCTTCTCCTCCATGCTGTCGAGGCCTTTCAAGAGCAGCAACAAACTCAAAACCAGATGGTTTCTGCAATTTCTCTAATGCTTAATGCAATGGAAAGCACTGGAAACTCCAGAGCAGCTTCTTCAGTCTCCAAAGAGGGGACATTGATTTGTTCTATGAAGATGGTTTGTTTGCAGAATTTTCACAATACAGTAGTTGTTGGGCAATGAAGAGGTACATCAGTTACAGACAGATCTGTAAGGGAATATAGTGGAGAAACTCTTCTGAACTCCAACAACATAATTTTCAGATCTGTAACAATGCCAGATTTTGGTCGGATTTAACAGTGACTGAAAAAGACACAACCTCAGCCTTTAGAACCATGCCCCTCCAAAAGTTAAAGTCTATGCTCCAGAGCCTGGAGTAAAATCCCTCAGTGAGATGGCAGTAAGAATTTGATAATAAAAATAAAATGACATATATTCCTTGATCTTGTTCTTCAAAAAGGACAAAGGATTTTTCTGAAGTCTTCAAAAAGCTCTTGGGTTAAAACCGGCAACCAACCCAGAGAATTCAATCTGCTTAACTAAAAGGAAACACAGTAAATGAAAATAAGATTTGGGAATAGAAAATATTAGGCAAATCTAACTATAGGTGTTTAAAAATCTGCTTAATAATGAAAATGGAAACTCACGTGGCAGCTCTTATAATTTCATTAAAGCAAATTATTACAATTTAATTAAATTATCAACTATGCTGGTTTACCATAAACAATTAGGATTCCTAATTTTTATTACCTAGATGTCAGAAGTAATAAAATTGCTCTTCTGGAAATTTCTGGTGTTTCATTTTTGTAGGTGTTACATACATAGTTTTTGAGAAGCCAACAGGTTCATTCATGCCAGTGAATTCTGGCTATGGGTTGGGCGGGAGCCTGGGGGGGGGCTGCAGATTGCATGAGTCAGCAGAAAGTAAGATGTCTGATCCCAAGACAATAAAATGATTGCTTGATTTAACTGGAAAGCCAATCAGGAGAAAGGAAATACTTCACTTCCAGTAAGTGAATTATCAGCAAATTTTAAAAGTGATGCTAATAAAAAAGATTTATTTACGGAAGCCAGTTTTTTAAGATGCAAGTCCACTTCTTTCTGCTCACCTATTTGATATGAACCAGTTCTATGAAACTGTGAAACTTTCTTTTGTGGGGATTAGAAATTATCACAGGCCCTTGCTACAAGTCATCATCCTTTCAGCTCTTTATCACACCATATGATTAAGGCCTTGTTCTGTAAAGAATTTTTTTGTTTTTGTTTTTATTGACGATATCTAACTGATTAGAGAAGCTATGCTGATCAGAAGATCTTTTTCTCTATCTTGATTTTCAACAGAAACTCTCCAGGTGCAGCAGCTTGCAGGCACTGGGCAGTGGTCCTGAATGAGATCTCTGGAAGAATGAATTACAAGCACTAAGCTTTGTTGTTGATTGTTTGTAAGATTGTTGATTCCCCAATCATTACACTGCTGGTATGGACATAAAGTCAATACACAATATGCAAATACATTGTATCACATCTGGATTACATATGCCCGGCTTCTTCTCCAGAGAAATCCTTTGCAAAAGTTACTAGCGATTAACAGAAATATAACTTCAGTGACAGATACGATTTGGCTTTCAGGAAAAGAGAGAGAGAAAAAAAAATCCTACTACACCAAACCATATATATGTGTATGTGTATGAACATACATACATAGCAATATAAAAAGAATTATGTTGCCAAGGGTTGCTAAAGTAGAAACAGAAGTGCTGTACACAAAACATTTTTCCATCACAACCCAGCTGATTTTCAAATTTGAACTGAACAGCCCACCGACTACTGCAGCTGGAGCTACCTTCCCATGCCTTGCATTGTCTTGATGTAAGAAACAGGCTGGGAAAACATGCAGGGCTCTGTGCATTAGACAATGACAGTACCAGAAAAGCCCAGGAGGAAAACTTGACTAAATTCTGTAACAAATTACGAGATACAGTCATGTAAATATCACTTCCTTCTGGGACTATTTTTTTTTGTTTTGGTGGGGTTTTTTTCCTCTTTCTGAGACTATTTCCCTAAATAAAAGGACAATTAGAACTTCCAGGGTTTTTTTTTTTAGTTTACAAAGGTGATCAACAGGAAAAGCATTTTAGAAAAAACAACTCAGACCAGATAATTCAAAGGGTCATACTTATTTTACTGAAGTAAAGAGAATGACAGCATCACTAAAAAACAATGCTTTAATTATCCCAATTTTTAAAATATTTAAGCTGTTTTGGCATTTGTGCTGCTCAGTTTTTCCTTCCCACTTGACGCTATCTACATAAAATTGCATTCTCTAACAATCTCACAATTCAGAAAAACCTTCCCCTCTTAGGAATTCTACATGAGTGAAGATGCTATATAGAATATACAAACTTGATTTTTTCCCCGTTGCCTGACACAGACTACTCAGAATAAGTCTTGGTCTCAAGTGGTCCATAGAGCTCAAGTTAAAAAACACTGTCCTAAAAAGTTGAATTTTCAGTTTTTGTTAGAGTTCCTTCCTCTTCTGTTAAAAAAATATCCCAGGGAATCTTGGTTAGCTGATAGTGTCTGCAGCCTTCATGGCATAGTAAAAAACAGCACTGTTTTTTCCACCACTGTGATAAAACTCAGTAACAGGCCCTTGGACCCTTAATTAGATGCAGTTATTTTTATAACAAATAAAAATATTTCCTAACATGCAATGAAGAGAAACTGGGTAAACTAATATGCCCTTAGAACTTTTGCTCAGCACATTTACCCTTCCATCTTGTAAATACGTAGGCACACGAACAGTGATGTGCCAGCGTGGGGTGTGACTCAATTTGCTGAGATCACATGTATAATTTTTTTGTCAGATTGAGGCCTAAACTGTCAGTAAAGTTCTTAATTTGCATCATTTGAAGAGAGTAGTAGTGACAGTACCTGGCATATTAAATGTAAGAATAGATCCACACATGAAAAGGTTTGTGGTTTGTTTTTTAGATTTGGGTTTGTTGGGGTTTTGGGGGACTTTTAAAAATATTTAAAGCCATGAACACTGTAGCATGTTCCAAACCGAAAACATTAATTTTTTACAGAATTTTTATGAACCCTAGGAATGAAAATTAATTTGGACAAGTTGAAAGAGAGACTCAACTCCATGACTAACATGGGAATTACCCTAATCCTCTCTTCAACTTAATCATGGAATTTTAACAAGGTTTTTCTGGAAGCCCTTGAGATCTCCTAGGTTGAACATTAACTTATGTCCGTTATTTTTATACTACTTAAAACACATTCATAAATGCAATCTGTGGCTGAGTTATGAGATAAACCTCTTGAGTTCTAAATCACTTGTTTGAATCTTGGCCAGAAATTGCCACCATTTGCTGGCATGATATAAGTGAAAAGGGTTGACGATCTCAATCCAGCATCAGTTCTAACTGAATCTTCAGCTATGACTACTTATTGCTAAATTATTTCTTGGGAAAAAAAAAGGCCTTCTCTTGGTCTTATGGTACAGATGAATAGAGTAAATCCTGAGGAGTCAATTGTGTATGAACAAGCTTTTCCTCTGCTTTGCTCTCCCAGACATGCCTCTCACCCATAAAGCAGAGATTATACACTAGAAGTTATAACCCACTACTGCTCTCTTAATTCCTCTTTATCACAGTACCCAGAGTTGGGAAACTCCACGAAGCAGAGGAAAACTTTTGATTACAACTGTGCAAATTAGGGGAGCCAACTGCTTGATAGGAATTTGTTCAAGGCTTAAAGATTCAGTAAAAGAGTGTTGGCAAGAGCTGTTTTTCTGCCAGTGTTACTATTTTTGCTAAGTAACTTTAAAGGCAGCAGCATAACTGTAAGAAGCAGCAGCCAGAGCTCAGATCTGGTAACCTTCCAGATACACTGCAGAGCCTTTTATTTTTTCAGGCCTTTAGGGATGGATGGGCTGAGGGATACGAGGGGCCAGGATTATTTAGAGGATAGGTAATTACTCTCCTTGTACGGGTGGTTTATGGAGCTGTTTATATTGTGTGCTTTGCATTTTGTAGAACACTTGCTGAAATAGAGTGATTAACAAATGTTAACATTATCCCTACCTACCAGAAAATACAAATAGAAACGTGTTACTTGGAGAAAGTCGCCATTTCACGAGCGAATCCAAGCAAAGACATTAGGAGTGGGAAGGAGACCCCGTCAGGTGCGAGACCGGGAACCGCCTGGTGACAGGACGGAAGCGTCAGCTGTGCTGTCCTTGCTTCCCTTCCCTCCGTCCGGGTTTAATTTTGAATGTAGAAACTCACCGCCAGACGTTGTTTCCCTCATTGACTGTTCTTCACAACTGTTGGCTCCGCTACAACCTCACAAGTTATAACTTTACAAACGGGCGGGGGAAGAGTGGCTGCTGTTTTTCTACTTGGCGCTGCGTTCCTTTCGCCTGGCTCTCATTTGGCTTTTAAGGCTTGCAGGTGGTGCCTGGCTTGGCCGCTGCCCCGGCCCGGCCCTGCCCCGCGGAGGCAGCGGGGCTCCGACACCGGCGAGTGCGCATCTTACCCCACCGGTTGTGACCTTTTCTCCCTCTCCCCTGACTTGAGTAAACAGCTGCACCGCAGCTCGCAAGCGGCCGATATTTTCAATTGCGAAGCTAATGAAATCAGCACCGTACAGGCATGTACTTACCCCGCCTTTCCCCGACAAAATATAAAAGCAAAGCCGCCGTTTCCTTTCAGAACATGAGCGTGGGGTTTTGCGTTATTTTTTCTGAAGCGAGGGAAGAAAACAGAGTATTTTTCTTGCAAGTTCAAGTGTAAAATAAGATGCTTTAAAAAAAATAATGCACCATTTTGAATCGGTGCTTCATGAGATTGTCTAGTGGCCAATGCCTACAAATCGTCCCCTTATTATGTCCCAGGATGGGAGCTCTGATGCATGGACACAAAACAACTTTGCTCAGTGACCTGTGGGTGAGAGAAAATCCTTGCCAGCTCTGCAAATGACCCAGCACTGATACTAGCTTCTGTAACTGTTCACTCAGCAACACTCCCCAGTTCCGTTATGCACACTGACATTTTTGGAGCCGCGGACTGTAGCTCCGGCCAAGCCTTGGAAAAATATTTGCTGATACAATTCAGCAGGTAGTTTGGGGAAAGAAAAAAACAAAACCGAACATAAGAAAACCCGAGTGAGGTGAAGGTGGGGGTTAAAAAACTTCAGGGAAGAACAAAAAAAAAAAAAAAGACAACAAAAAAGAAGCAGCTAACTCACTAAACAGTAACTGTTGAGCGAAACTTGCCGCGCCGCCAGCACCCGGGTGATGGGCAGGGACGTCCCAGGGCCCCCAGGCTGGGCACCGCCAGCGCCCCCGCAGCTTCTCGCTGCATCCACCGTCCGCTAACGAACCCGGCAGAGACGGGTCCTTCCCTCCCCACTATGAGTTCTCCCCTCGCCCCCAAAACAACAGCAGCACGCCAAGTCAGTGGGTTGGGATTTATTCCCCCGCCCCCCCGCCGCCTTAGCTATCGGCGTTGCTGAGTGAATTGGCGTTGTTGGCGCCCGGCCCGCAGCCTCCAGCACCGGCTTTCTGGGGACCGAGGAGGGGCAGCGCTATTTGCGGGCAGCAGCGATCCCCGGCGCTTGCCGTGCCGTTCCCCATTGGCCGTGCGGCCGACAGGGAGCGACGGGAGGCGGAGGGGGAGCTGCCAGCAGCAGGCAGGGAGGGAGGCAGGCGAGCGCATACACACACGCACGGCAGGCAGAGGCTGCTGGGGTATTGTTATCATTGTGCTTCAGCGGAGGGTTTTGCGTACAGGGGGAGGGGTGGAGGGAGGAGGAGAAGAAAGAGGGAGAGAGAAAGTGCGGGGTGAGCATGCAGCAGGGCTAGGGCTGGAGCGGCGGTGCTGGCGCGCCCGGGCTGAGGCACTGAGAGGAGACGCCTGCCCGAGCTCGCTGGGGGGCACCGGCGGGAGGAGCGAGGCGGGCACGATCCAGGCGTGGGGAAGGAAGGCAGCCAGCCAGCCGAGGGGAGCCGCCGCACCGGCCTCGCAGCAGCAGCGACTACTTCTTTCTTATCTCTCAGCCTTTTGTTCGCCCATCCTCCTCTTCCCTGCCCACCCTCTACACCGCGGAGGGGGCTCAGCAGAGAGAAAAGCAGCCTGACCCAGAGCTGAGTTTCATCCATCCTCCACCCCTCTTTCTCTTTCTCTCTCTGTCTCTCTCTTCCCCCGCTGCATCGTTGCCCATGAGCTAGAACGGCAGCCGGTAGTCAGCGCCGCGGCAGC
>VXBZ01005879.1:618955-634072 GCA_013399135.1 Heliornis fulica | reverse complement strand
CGCACCCGCTGCCCCCCCCCGCCCCGCCGCCTCCTGAGCCGCATCGGGGGCAGGAGGAGCCCGCTTTTCCTCCCGTCTCCTTCCCCCCCGCTCCCCGTCCCCTCACGGGGTTCCCGGGAGGTCGAGCCCTTCCCCGCAGTTTCCAAACCACTCCCGGGTGTTGCGAGGTGCTGAATACCACGGCAGCCGGGTATTTTCTCCTGAGTCTTAAACAGGACACGAGGCTGGCTGGCGTGACACGGGAGTGTCCGCTGGGCTTGAGCGGCGGCTGCCTCGTGAAAGCAGCCACTCTCTTCGGAAACTTGTGTTGTGCCGTTTCCAGGCGGGAGTTGGGGGTGTGCTGTGGGGGTTTTGTGCTGCTTGATATCTTTTGGTTGGTTTTGTTTATTGTTTAATAACACACACACCCGCCCTGTATCTTACTATCTTGGCAAATCTGTACATGCAGCTTCTCCCCACTCCTTCCCCTCCGCCCCCAAGTCCCTATTGCTGTTTATTGTATGAGCCTTCAGTTCTGCTTAGTCTTCTATCTCAATAAATCTTTAAAGCACACATTCTGCAGTAAGCTTTTATTCCATCTTCTTTTTACTTTTTTTTTTTTTTCTACCCAGGGCAGGTTTGAAATTAAAACACAAGCTATGAATTAGGGACATGAACTAGCGGTATTGCTTTTATGTATCACTCAGTGTCACTGGCACGTTACGGTTGGGGAATCCAATTTCCCCCTTGTTTGGGTATCCATTAAATCAGGTTAGGGTTGATTTTAATAGTGTGTAACAAAATTGGAACTTGGGTATGAAATCAGATTTATAGACCTGTGTCTGTACAACACTTCCATTTTTAAAGCTTTTTTTTTTTCCCTTCTTTCATGCATACTGCAAAGAAGCCTCACAAGACTGATGTAATGGTAACTTTTTTTTTCCCCTGTGATCATACCTACTACTTTTGGTTTGTAGATTATCTGTATCGGGTTCTTTTAAAATGCTGAACCTTTCTACTCAGTTTTCTCTTTTTTACAACATGAGAGCTATCTATCTTTGTTTCTGGAGTTACCGATCACTTCATTGTTTGTCAGTGATGTAGAAAAGCTGTTATTTGGATCTACTTTGAAGATCATAACTGGAAGCAGGTTTTAAGGCAGGTTTTTGGGTGCTGTTTATGTTCAGGAAATAGGGTTTTAAATGTTTTGGCAGTATGTATTGTGTGTGGGACATAAGGGAATGAAACCTGCACTTTATTTTGCTGATTGCTAGATCAAAATGAATCTGAGTATTATGTGGAAAAAAACAAAACCTGACAGAAGAAGTGAGGCTTTTCCAGCTGGCACTAGCTTTTGGAAGTGGGATATTAACAGGATTGAAGGAGTGGGAAAACTAAATGTGAGTTTACAGGAATAAAACTACTGTTAGTTAGAAATTAATTGGAAAGGGGGAGTAGAAATTACGTGTTCGAGAATTTTGTTTCAGAACTTTTTAATAGATAAGTATAGACTAGTATACATTAGCTCACACTGAGGATGTGGTCCATTTCTAAATCAGAAACAAACATTAAAGCAGTTTTACAGCCTTTTGTGCTTAGGTGACTGGTTCGAATTCAAATGTCAGTGGCAGAGGATGTAAGTTATTACTCTCTGCAGGCACTTTTGGTGTTATTCCAGGTCTTAGTGAATGTATCCAGGTGATAAAGCTACTACCCTAAATGACACTCCTGCTAAGCTGCCTCTGCTGAGAATCCAGCAATGGCATTTCTTGCCAACTACACCCCTTTTGTAATCACCCCCAGCAGTAGTTGCTGGCAGAATCGGGGGTGAGGCATATTAAAGTGGTTTTATGCAGAAGTAACAGTGAGATCTCTTCTCTCTTTCATAATATACCTGTATCTCTGATTATTGGTTTTTGTTTGTTTGGGTTTTTTTAGTTGGTATTTTTTAGGTAACACAGTAACTAACTGATTGTATCTGAAAATGAGTTTCAGGATGTCTCTCTTTAACAGATTGGACTCCAGGATCATTCAGTAACTCATTTCAAAGTGAACTGAATGCTATTTTCAATGCTTTTCATAATCCCCAAAACAGGATAGCTACAAGAGTGGCTCAGGCTCAGCCTTTTTTGGATGCTGATCTTTCTGTTCTGGCTTTGCTTTGTCTTTAAATAACCTACCTGAGACGTTAAATGTAGCAGGATATTGCAGCAGAAAGCTCTAATCCTGGTCTGTCTGGTAGGTGATAGTGATACCACTGACATGTCCTCAAAATTCAGGTAATTGCAAAACCGAAGAAAAAAATTTCTAAGTATCTTTTTGGATATTAAACCAGAGATATTATTTGTAAACTTATTTTGTGAAAATATTTTGAAGAACCTGCTTTTTTGCATCTATTATAGGACAGATAAGGTTGTGTAAGTTGACAGTGAATTTTTGGAATTTAAACAATCAGTTGACAAAACATTTTGTGTATTAAACAAGTTCTGATGATCTGAGCAGATACTGCAGCAGGCTCAGAAATACATATGCTGCTGATGCAACAGAAGGTATATGCTCTCTTATATTGTCAATTTATGTATTTTTAATAAATTAGTATTTTCTAATAAAGCTTTATGCCACTCTCTCTCTTTGTAGGTAGAATTGCTTAGTTTTTATACCAGTTTTTAAAATATTGCTCAAAATGATATTTTTGAACTGCATCTAGTCAAGAGCATGTAATTAAAAAACCTAGCATAGATTGCTTTTCTTTCTGCTCCCAGAAATTGGAGGAACTCCCAGAAACATCACTGGAAAAGCCCTGTCATGTCCCATCTTAATTAGGTCCAATGATGCTTTTATGTCAATTTCATTTATTAGTTGGGGTATTTTTAATTGCTGAAAACTGTAACACACAAATCAATTTAGCTTTGACAGAAGTATATATGTGTATATTTAAAAACAGCTTGAGGAGATTGTGAGTAAACTTATTTTTACTCAATATAGTCTTGAGTAAGGGACTTTCTGATGTGTTGTAAGGAGCAGGAATTGTTGAATGGCTCCTTTTGCCTGAATTAAGAGGATCATTTACCAGTGCAAACCTTTCTGCCTCATGCTTTTTTTGTAAATGCTTTTTTTTTAGTTTAAAAAAAAAAAAAAGTTTTGAACACTTATAATCGTTTCAGTAGTTTGCCAGAACTCCCATTAGGATGAAAATTTAATTTATTTCAGAGAGTGTACACATACAAAACATGAGTCTGGTCCCCAAAGGCTATGTAACCTCTAATATTCCCAGACATTTTTCTTCCAAATTGCTTTTTTTGTTACACAGTGTAGGAGGAACCTGTAACGTCCTTACCAAATATCCTGTGTGCTTCCACTAGCCAGCCCAATGGCACTAGTTGTGCATGAGATGCAATGAGACATATCGGGTGAAGAGGGATGAGAGCAGAAGGAATGCTTAACATCTTTTGCAATAGCAATTAGAATTATAACAGCTCTTCTACTCAACTACCGCTGGACCGAGACTCACTGGTTGACTGAATTAATAGTTGCGTACTTAGAGGTGAGTCTTGGGAGGGAAGATGTTTTACTGTACTGCAGGATGAGTTTAGGGAGGATTTGTGGTTTTTCTGAAAAGCTTGTTTGTAGTTTTTAAGTCATCTGAGAGGGACCTTTTTCACCTGAATGTTGGGCAGTGCTGCTGTTCACCTGGAGAACATATAACCCAATCTGCATGATTCGTCATCTGATTTGATCCTACAGCTCTTGCTGAAAGACCACGGGAGCTTCGCCTGAGTGAAGAAGGGGAAGTTAGGCTTTCTGGTTTTAAATGGCTTATGAAAACAGCTATGGGATCTGCAACCTCTAAGATGGAAGATGTGTTGCTGCCAAATCTTTTCAATGTTTCACCTAAACTATTTCGTTTTAGGCAGTATCCGTGTATTTAATTAAATGCTGTGTCTCCAAAAGGCACAGTTATCCTCTCCTCTAGGCACTCCTTGACATATTTTAAATATATTTTTACCAACAGACTCCTCTAGGGACTCCTCCATTCCTTATAATTAGCATATAATTATCACCCAGCAGCTGAAGACATAGTTAAAATTTTGTGATCCCTCAAAAGGTTTCTTCCAGATAGGCCTTTCAAGGCCTCCCCCAAAGGTTGGAGAAACACAGCAGCATCTTCCTGTACGCATGAGCAGCAGTTTCAATGGACAGAGATGCTCAATGTAATCAGAGACATGTTGTTTCTTCTTCTGGAGAAATGAGAATGTGTAGTCTCCCCCTAGTTGGGGGAAGGAGAAAGCCCAAACTGCGTTACAGCTTTGTGCTGTGACATATACATGTCCTTGTGTTTTGTAAAGGAAATTAGTGGAGTCCCAGTTGTGTATTGGTTCTGGTTAATAGAAGAAGTTATGAACACAATTTGTGAGACTCTTTAGTCTGTGAAGCTGCTGTATCCTGTGGTGGTTTAAGGCAACTCATAGTAAACCAGATGGTAGCATAAAAGTTTCAGATCCTGTTATTTTGGGAACGCGTTCGAGAACTTGAACTGTTAGTTTAAGAAGCTGGATTTTCTGACCTGAAATCTCCTGGTTCATGAAGTGGAGCGCTAATTAGAAGTGAAGAAGGCATAGTGAAAGCCTTCTCTGGTGTAACTGAATGACCTCTGGGAGGATGTAGCCTGGCATCCATTTGGAAGCTTTTGGATTCCAGAACAATGTGAATGAAAGGCACTTTTCTTCCTCTCCTCCAGTTGCAGTCTACGGTTGAAAACAAACTGTACTTGACTACGTTTGCTGGAGCCCTGAGTACCACGAGGGTATAAACTGTTGCAGCTCTTTTCTGCAGCAAGTCAGAGATTAAGAGGGAGTTGCTGAATGTTTTCAAGTTTATCATCTAGAGCATTTCAGAGATGTGTCTGTCATTCTGTAGAGTATCTTTCATATACCTTTTGGTCGTAAGCAGAAGCTCATCATAAAATATGACTCACCTTGCACAGCAAATCCTGCTGTGTGAGATGGTGCCTGTAGACAAAACTAGAAGTGGATAGAATAATCACAGGAGTTACCTAACTTGTGATTGATTATTTGGTGCCACCTTGGCCTTTAATTTAATGAGGAAACACCCAGTCTTTAAAACCATCAGAAATGTTTCTGTGATCTGTGCTTAAGTTGAACATTACTGTCATAATTGCAAACTAACATTGGTTATTAAGGAGGGAGAGCTCAAATACCCCGTGCTTGCTCTGTTATACGTATAATTATGTCAGACGTTTTGAGTTTTGCACAATAATGCCCTGTGAATTGGCTGGACTTGGCAACTAGCAGCTTCATATGTTCAATTATAACTGTATAGTATGATGTTTTCTCTGATGCTTATTCCATTTCTCATTTCACTACTTAGGCTTGTTTTCCTGTAGGAGTAGAGTCCATTGAGCATAAAATAAACCAATTTTTTAAAAAACAACTTGCCTTGCATTTTGGCACAATCAATATTACAAAATCTGATGTTGTATATGCAGATGTAAGCAGTGGAAAAACAGAGACTTTGATATTTCAGATTAATAGTTGCTAGAGAACTCCAGTCGTGTATGGTGTATGTGTAGAGAACAAGATCAGCCCTGCTTGAAAGCAGTGTTTAAGGGCCTAATTCTGCAAATTTGGGATGTGTGTTGTGATACCAAATTGCTTCTACAGGCATGTGGTGAGCTTGCATTTTTAAATAGATGTTTCCTTACAGATTTGCATTCTAAATGTGGCTACTTTTTAGAAAGTATGGAAATTGGAAAGAGGTGTTAGTCCAGAGCTGTCAACACTAGCAAAGCAATCCTGTCTGGTTTTATTCTTGTTTTAATTTACAATCTTTCCACAAGTATGAGGCCTGTATTGTTGAAAGATTCTTACTGGTGGTGTTTAGAAAGAGACATAAACGTGAATTTGTTAGAATTATGGAGCTGAGATTGTCAACAGGTTGGTGCTTGTGGGATTTTTTGTTTGGTGGAGGTTTTTTTAAGTGAGCTGGAATACAACCTTGATACTAAACTGCGAATTTCTAGATATTCAGAGATGTAGATATGAAACTAACTAAGAGGTATGAAAACTACAGCTTTAACTGCCACAAGTATGTCGAAATGGACAATTCTTTTAATTGATTGAATAATAACTTTGACAGTGGACTTCTGATTTACATTGTGCTGCTTCATAGAATCATAGAATGATTAGAGTTGGAAGGGACTCCCAGAGGTCATCTAGTCCAACCCCCCTGCAAGAAGCAGGGACACCCCCAAATAGATCAGGTTGCTCAGAGCCTCATTTAACCTGGCCTTGAATGTCTCCAGGGATGGGGCATCCACCACCTCCCTGGGCAACCTGTTCCAGTGCTCCATCACTCTTACAGTAAAGAACTTTTTTCTAATACCCAATTTAAATCTCCCTCCCTCTATTTTGAAANTTGGGGGTTCCAGAACTGGACACAGTACTCCAGGTGAGGTCTCACGAGGGCAGAGTAGAGGGGGAGAATTACCTCCCTCAACCTGCTGGCCACACTTCTTTTGATGTAGCCCAGGATGCGTTTGGCCTTCTGGGCCACAAGAGCACATTGTCGGCTCATGTTGAGTCTCTCATCCACCAACACTCCCAAGTCCTTCTCCTCAGGGTGGCTCTGGAGCCACTCTCCGCCCAGTCTCCCTTATCCACGGATGCTGTCACTCCGTCATAAAAGGCCACCGGGTTGGTTAGACACGATCTGCCCTTGGTGAAGCCATGTTGGCTATCACCAACCACCTCTTTGTTCTCCATGTACCTTAGCATGGTTCCCAGCAGAATCTGCTCCATGACCTTGCCAGGCACAGAGGTGAGGCTGACCGGCCTGTAGTTGCCTGGGTCCTCCTTGTTCCCCTTGTTCATGATTGCCGTTTGACTATTGCAGTTAATCTAGATATACTGTACTGAGTTTATATGCATGATCCGTTTGACTAGGTTTTAGCTCTTTAGCATCTGGAGATAGTAATGCTTGTTACTCATTTTTGCAGTTCAAATTGACTAAATAAGCCATAAAAGAGGAGGAAAATAGAATACTTTCTCTGTATTTCTCCTGTCTTGCTTTAGCAATGTCTGTTAGTACTTGAGAGGAGAATTTTCCAGGAGCTGAGCTTGTTCAAAGCTTTGTAACTCCATTAAGTAGGTTTTATATGGGTACAAGCTAAGGTAATTGCTTTCCATCTTAAGAGATAGGGTTTTTTTAAAGTAGTGTCCTTCTGTAGATGAATGTACAAGTAATATTATCTTATGCTTGAAATAGTCTTGGGAATAGTACTAATCACACAAAATCCTGTAAATTACAGTAATGTGCCCCATAATCTTCACTAGCTTTCCCCTTTTGCCCCAGATAAGGGGATAAAAATATTTCAGCATCCTCCTCTGCTTAGTGTTAAAATGGTTTAAGTCTTGCAGTACTCCTAGGCTGAACTTGTTATGACCCAGCGTGTGTGAAGATACAACTTGTGATTAATTCAAAACGCTTAACATAGGGCGATTCAGAATTGCTGAAATTTTGAATTCTTTCTTCCCTTGTGTTTTTATTCTCAAACAATCTTTACAAAGGGCTGGTTTTGGAGAGCAGAGTACAGTCTTTTGTTTCCGGATAAAATTGATGGCTGCAAATGAAAGAATAAAGAAGGCTCTCTATTCATGTCCCCCAGCCTTTTGTTTCAGTGAGCATTGTTTCAGTTTATAAGAGCTGTTTAGTACATATAGATTGCTGGAAAGGCTGAAAGATTCCCAGACGCATCAGTCCAGACTTGTTAAAATCCTGCTATCTGCTCAGCTGTGCCCACCCAGGACCTCTTTGTTTCAAATATACCATGAAAGGCTATTTTATTTTTTTTTTTTCTTCTCCGTCACATGTGGGGTCACCTTTTGTACAGTAGTTTAAATGAGTCTTATTATTTTTCTTTCAAGTTATGGAATCTTTATCAAGCCTGTGATCTGGTCTCTAGATTTGAGGAAACTGGAATAATGATTATTTTTGATTTACCATCTTTTTATCTAAAAAAAACTCAATTTGTAAATGAGCTGCTGGGGTTTATCCACAGACCCAAGTTCCAGCTTTGAAAGGTAACATTGCCTTGAACTGTTGCTTTATACTTGCTTTCTCTTTGGGTCCCATATAAACGTTTTCGGGTACGTGAGTGCACAGGTGAGATACCCATGCAGTATATAAATCACATATCCACAGCACAATTGAAGTTAACCTGGTACTTGATATAAGTTCTCTTACTGGGTGCTTTACTTTGATAGTGTATTTACTTGAGAGTTAGTGGGTTTTGGGGTTGGGTTTTGGGGTTTTTTTTGTAGTGTCAGTGCTGAATTGCTTGTTGGTGTAATGTGTAAGGAATGCCTCCTTGTATTAGCAATAAAGTTATTCTATCAGGGATTGGCATGCTGACTTGGACACGTTTCACAGAAGAGATGATGCTTTTGCCCAGTCTCACTTCTCTAAGGAAACCCTTGTGGTTTGAGATGTTCCTGTCCCATCTCTGCTAATGCTCTCTCCCTGAGGTCATTATGGTACATAGGTATAACACCATTATTTCCTCTTTCTTCTTTTTTTCTTCCCACACACACCACCACCCCCCACCCCCTTTTTGTGTGTAGGGCTTTCTTTGCCAAGTGTATGCATACATCCTTACATGGCCTTGAGATGGGTCTACTTGATGGAAGCCCATCTGGGAAAGTAAAAGACAAAATCTAATTGAAGTCTTGATCAGATTTAGGTATGATATAGCAGCACAGTTGCTTGCGCTGTCAAAGACAGTAGACTACATCTGGGTGTGCACATGGGCAGCCTTTACTTGGCACATAGGTGTGTTCGAGATTGCAGGAGGGCACTCGGTTGCTTGGATGTATCTCAGCCCATGTTGGCGTGGGAGCTGGCTTCCTTGCCTTGTGCAGCGTGAAAGGGGTTTTGCCATGTGTGGTCTCTTAGCCACATGTCAGGTGGACTGTTGGCTTGGGCAGTGCTAAAATGAGACAAAAGCAATCCACTCAGAAGAAATCTTAGTCCTTTGCCAAAGAAAATGTGATGGTGGGGTTTTTCTCCAACTAGGTGACAAACTATCCTGGAAATGAGCTTAGCATTAGAAGTATTTTCTGAACATGGAGCACTGTGGAACAAACCAGTTTCCAAATACTGTATTATATTTCTTAATAAAAAGGCATTTATGAAATTCTTTATGAACATGATTTGAGGAGAAACTTTCTTAAGTGAGAGAACAAGCAGTTTCAGTGGCTTGGCTCTTCCCTTGTTGTGCAAATTTAATAATGAGCTGCTCTCCTTTTAACTTAACGTCCCTTTGAAATAGAAGGAGATTGCATTGGAAACATTTGGCTTTATATGGTATCCCTTTGAACACTACTAACCAAGTGTAAGTTCTGCTGAGTTACTGCAAATGTAGCATTTTATCTTAGTTTACTTGCTGTGGTACAGCCTCACATAGAAATACTCTAAATCATTTTAAATCAGCGGTTGAAGTCGTTCCTCTCAAGTAATGTCTATGAAAAAGTTGCCGATGGGTTTTTTGCAACATTTATTTCCAGAGGAAGGAATGTTTTTGTTCCTACTATGATTCCTCTTTAGTCTCATGGCTGGTTTAGTGGAAATGTTCAGTTGTCAGAAGAGTCAAGATTGTGTATTATTTAGATCTTACCAGACAAGTGGGATTTGTTCCTTCCATTCCAGTTATCAGAGAGATTAACCCTTTGCCCTCACAGTCCTAATTGCAGTCATTCAGAAACAAAGACGCTGCTTGTACAAGACTGCAGCAAAATGGAGTATGTGCCAACTGGAATGTTTCTCTGGTGGACAAGGGTTACAAGTATTACATAAATTCTGTCTTGCATTTCAGGCACCGATAAAAGCAACCTGCGAAGATATGTCATGCAAGGCTGGATTTCCTGAAGATGTTCACAGTGCAGTGGTGTCAAGGAGCATACGTGGAGGACAGCCTCTTCTCAATGGTATGGTTAGAAAAGATGGGGTCTTTTGTTTTTTTGCTTCCTCTAGCTGTAACCATAAATCATTCTGGAGCATTTTCATCCTTAAATAGGGCACAAACACTCGCAGGAAAGAACATCAACTACTCTGTGAAAGTTTTGTCATTGCTGTCATAGGACTGGGTAAATACGTTGGCATTAGTGGTAGCACATGTACCTCAGTTGACCGTAATCTGAAAATAACTGAGTGTTGCAAGCTTTCCTGTGTTTGTCCACTACTTCTTTCTCTGCACAGCCTCACATTGATGTTTATTGTTACCACTGATGATACATGTGCCATCCATCTATACTTAGAGCCAATGTATGAATGACAAAGCAAAGAAAATTTCCCTTATGCTCTACATATCACATAGATGCGCTGCTGCAGTTACACCTGGTCCTAGCAGAGATAGTTCCATTACTGCCTTTTCCTGGCAGCCTAAGGAGAGACGCCTATAGAAAGCAAGACTTTGGACACATAGCAGCACAAGAGAGCAGTTGCCCACGAGGACCCTTTGGTCAGTGACCAGGAGAGACAGGACGGTGCTGGTGCTGTCTCATGGAGAATGTGCTGTGCTCTCACCCTGGCACCTATCTGCATCTGAATGGCACAATGCCCAGGCCAAGGGTGACCCACTTCTGAGCTCATGGTATGCTCGGTGAGTGCAAGTCTTTCCCTCTGCTGAGGATGCGCTGCAGTAGGTACATCTGTCTGCAGGTAATCAAGGTTGGGAATTCAGTTCACAGCTCTTCCTGGGCCAATTTGTCATGGATGGTGTAGTCATCTGTGGACACAAAGGCACATACTCTTGAGTCTTTTCTAGATTTTCCAACCAGTTAAGTTTCATTGTACCAGTTTGTGGATGTAGATCGTTTTTTAAAATGTGCGTTAACTCATCTGTTTTCTAAACTGCTAACATATTTTTTCCATCTAATTTGAAAATTGTGGAACTAAGAACATCAGTTTTAAACAGTTTCAAATACATCTTAAATGAAGACTAATTTAATTTGTTGTTTCTTTCACATATAAATACAGCTACACAGATCAAGACATTTCAATGAAAAAAATTCTAATGAGTGTGCAAAACAAATGAAGGGAAAGCTGTCTGTAGTCTTGATTTTACATGCTGTATGTAGCAGTCTCTCTTCCTAATTATATTTTTACAGACCTGTTTTGTGCTTTTTTAGAAATATAATGGAAACTTGAATACGTGATAAATTGATTAGCCTTAGAGTGTTTAAACTTGAGTTATTAATGCTTTTTGTGTTCAGTTTCAAGGAATTATATTCTGCCACCACAGACTTTTATTAAAAAATAGCTTAAATTCATGTATTAAAGTAAATGTTCTGCCAGTTGAGGAAATAATAAAACAGGAAAGAGATTTTTCCTTGCTTTCCACCAGATGGGAGCTAATAGATGACCGTGCAGCAGACTCCTGCAGTAGCCATTGGCACTGGGACCTGATTTTGTAGGTGATGCACAGACCTGGGGAGAGGGGCAGACACAGGGCTAGAGAGCTCAGCAGGCAGTTGCTTTCCAATGCTGCTGCCCTGAAACCACCCATTGTTTATTACTGCCTAGTTATGCTGTGTGATCTGAGTTTTATGATGAACTAAGTTTTGAGATCTGTTCAGCACCATGAAATTCCTCTGTAGTCTGAAGGGAATTTCTGCAGTTTCTCCTTAACACTGTTCTCTCCAGCTAGGACTGCCTGCTAAATCTGTGTTGGAATTGCTAGTACGAATCTTGTAATGACCAACCATCCTTAACTGGCTTTGAACTAGCAGCGTAGGATCCCACAGTCTATGACTTCCTCTAATATCTCATGGCATTCACACAGTTCCTTCCCTTTGCCTCAGAAGCGAGTGAAGCGTGACTGTTGCTTTGCCCTAGAATTGGTATTAAAGTGCATAGCGTTTTAGGGAAGTAGGAACTGGAAAAACTGTATGAAGCGTAGAGTATGTATCACATCATATCAGCTGGTTGAGAAATGACCTGGGGGAGTATGTTTCTTACCACTTTTTCATCAGTTGAATTACTGCAATGGTTAATTCTTTTGAAAATTCTGACATGCTTAAAAGCATATAATTTGCTGGTTACACATAAACATGCAGTCCATCATTGCATAGCTTTGACTTAAATTTAATTACACTGTCATTTTGAAATACTGTTGTTGTCAAAAGCTTATTTTTCTGGTTATTAAACTAGATTTGGATGATGCTGCAAGTTAAGTGTATTTGCGTGACATTTGCTTCTTGGGGATAACCACAGGCCTGATTCTGATCTCAACTGCCTTGCCTGTCTCACTGCGTGATTATATTAGTATGAATTCAGAAACGAGTTGTATAACTATAGGTTTTCTGTATGGTTTATAAGTGAAAGCTTTCGTTATTGTTGATTTTTGTGCATTGATATCACAAGTACAGAGGCTTTATGGTCCTCTCTGCCAGCTGCAGAATAATTTGAACCTGACTCAATGCTTTTTTGACAAGTTGGTTCTTAAAATATTGACCAAGAAAATGACCGTATGTTTATTAGCTGTTTTGTTAATTTGCTTTTATCTTGCCCAGTGGGGGACAAACCTCATTAGGTCTTCAGATTCCATCTCAGCAAAGCTTAAATAAAATTAGAGTTGTTATGACTTGCTGATCTGTGCTTTTCAGTTGTTACAGTAACATGGGATATTTGAGTTATGAAGTATTTTTATAAGAAATATTTACCTTAGGCTGCGAGGCAGGGTTCCACTATATACTGCAGGATACTCTGTATTTTCTTGAGAGGTTTCTCCTTCTGTTTCTGTATTCAGTGGGTGCTTGCTTTTGAGGGATATTTTGTTCCTGTGGTGGGGCTGTCTTCATTCATGTGGCTAGGTTAGTATGTGAGCCTCCACTAATAACTCCATCTGTACACAAATGCATGAGAGACCACTACATCATGTTCAGTTGTTGCCGTATGTGAAAAATTGATGGAACAATACACTCTGAGTAGCAGAAATTGGAAAAAGAGAAAAAACCCTCAAAACCTCTAGACATTAATAAACGTGGGTAAAGGGAAGAAAAGAGCAAGATAGCTGCCCTTTGTTTCAGGAAGAGGAGATGGAGACTCCGTTGTAGGGAAGAGCTACATTTTCTTGGGAAAGTACAGCAAAAGAAGTTGGAAACTACTCCTATAGTAAGTCATGACTGAGCCATGTAGGTGGTAGCCTGCAGTAAAGCCTATGTCCTGTTTTCACCTCCAGGCATACAGTCACTGGTGTCCCATGCTCCCTGGTAGACACTTGTCCAATTGTAGCCTTGGAGACTTCTCAAATCTGATGTCTTAGATTGAAGTCTGGCAAGTCTGACTTGAAGATGTAATACACCCATATCACTAGACACATAGAAACTTAAATAATATAGGTCTGGTTTTGAATATATTTATAATTTTTTTTCTATGTTGTTCCACTTGGTGCCAGTCATGTTGCAAAATTATGGCGATTTTTACCAAGGAACTAGATGATCTTAGAAGTGCTACCTTCATTTCTGTAAACGAGGGGGAATAAGAAGGTAATAATTTCTGAAACAAAATTAAAAGAAACTTTGTGCACCTCTGAAAAAAATGTCTTAGTGAGAAAACTGCTGCATTATTTGGGCCTGTATATCCTTTAGAAGTTAATATACTTCTTTAAAAGTATTTTAGGACTAGATGTTCCAACACTAGAAAAAAATAATCATATGCAAGTAACAGCACAAGCAAACACCGAGTAGAAAGTATATATGTAACCCAAATTTACAGACACAGTTTTTCTGAATTGTTTCTGTAAAAGAAAATGTGATTACTGCCTGGAGGACTGTAGATAAGATGAAGTGTTTGGAGAGGAAGAGGTTAAGTTGAAGAAGTTATTTTTTTAATAACTTAAATGCCTTTGCTCTTGCTGGTTTTATCACAGTTTTGTAGTTCATCCAGGCAAAAGGACTTGTAGCAGTTTGATATGTATGTCCAGACTGTTTATCTAATCTCTGTTCTATATCCTGCAAATTTTAAGACACAAATAATGCATGTCTGCTAAAATGATTCACCTAGGAGGGTTATTTGAATGGCTGTTTGCAGAATCCTATCTTAAAGCTAGGAGGTTCTAATTCTAATAATACGTTTTAGTGGTTTCTTATCTTTCAGAGACTTTTATTTTACCACTGTCCATCCTGTTGCTGAATACATTTAGTTCTCTGCCGAGCAAATTCATTGCCTTGACAAGTGTATCCTTCCAGCTTTGTGTAGCTGAAACGTATTTCTATGTACTTTGAGTTTCACAGTGGTAAAAACAGAAAAAAAAAAAAAAAGTTTTGGTGTTGATCACAGAGATAAGCAGTGATTATGGATGAGTAACAGCAATTTCATGAGCTATTTAGGCAGGAGCAAGCTGACAGCATTGCCAAAAGAGGCACACTTATGCCTTCCCTCCTCTCTGAGCCTGGTACCAAGCGTTCATGAAACCATAAAATGAACGGGGTTAGCCAGCTTATCTGGGGTAAACTCACACTCCTACTCCTGGGGATTTTTGCTGAAAGATGTATGCTTAAACATCACCGTGGTGTCCCTGCTGCCTTTTCTCTTCTAGCAGTGAAAGGCTTAGAAAATAATGTTTGTTTTGATGCTTTCAAACTGAGTGACAAAACTCGATTTTGGCGGTCCCACTGACTTATGTTTTAGTTTGCTACTGAAAATGCTGGTTGGTCTGAAACAATCTAGAAACGTGTTGCTGGGAATGTGGTACTTGGGGATTGCCTGGTGTTTAAAAGTAGAGAGTGTTCCTCAGTGAGTTAGGAGGTGACATGGGTTCCCCTTGAAGCCACTTGGCTTTTTTTTTTTCCTGCTAGTGTGTTTTTTTTGTCATTCTACATATGAAAATGCCCATCGTCTGCTAAGAAGAAAATTCCTTTTAAAAGAGTCATCATGCTTAAAACTGAAGTCAGAGGTGTATCATTCCTTTCTATAAACAATGTTTGTACAATTGTATTCTTACTTTCAATTGTATTATGTTACCATGCACTGGTGGCTTTGATATTCCAGTACAGATTAACAGTAGACCCAGATAAAGTATTTTTAGCAGAATCATGTTTTCCTAGAGGGAAATCAGTTTTT
>VXBZ01005879.1:582287-618926 GCA_013399135.1 Heliornis fulica | reverse complement strand
AAAAAAAAAAAAAATAAAAATGTTGGGACTTCTTTTTCACTCCATGGAAAAAAAATGGTAACCACTTTGTTTCAAGTCTCCTTGTCTTAAGCAAAGAGACAATTTGATAAGTGTTTTCCAGGCAGACAGCCAAAGAATCTCAGATGGATGGGGTCTCTGTATGAGCTGCTGCTGGCAAGCTGGGGGGGAGAAAAAAAAGGGTTCAATTCTTACCAAATGTAGGGTTTCTTTTTTAATTCTCTTCCTGTACCATTCCTCCTCCTTCCCTTCTCTACCAAAAAAAACCCCAAACCCCAACAAACCCACAAACAAAAAAAACCTCAAAACAACACCCAGACCAAATCTAAAAGGAACCCTACAAAAAAAATGAACAGAAATCCCCATCCCAACCAGCCCCCCTCCCTCCAACCTCAGCACCACCACCCCCTCGCCAAACCACCAATCTCAAGACACCATCCTTATAGTTATTCTTTTAAGCCTTAGTGGGGGTGAGAATTCTTTCTATTTTCAGAAGCTTTTCTGAGAATATAAATGTATTTTTGCCCCAGTCCTGCTTAGCATTTAGTAGGTTTAGTTTTTCCCACTTTGTGTGAAGCAGAGGAAATTTTAATGCCGCTGTTTGGTCATGCTGTGCTGTGTAGATTTATTTTATGTTACTGTTGTATTCCAGTTCAGTTTCTTGCCTTTTTAATCCTTTTCCTCTTCTCAAACAGCTTTCCTGTTTGTCTTCTTTCCATACCCCGCAGCATCCTAAATTCTTCTGTGTCAGTATTGAGCTCACTATCCTGGATTGGAAGAGCTTCTTCTGTTTGCTTTTAACTACACCAGCACAGTGCCTGTTTTATGATGCCTGTTGTCTATTCACGTACCAAGCTCTTAATGTATTCTCAGATACTTGTCCCCTGAAAATCAGAGCTTTCTTTTGCTGAAGCAAGAGATTGCTTTTCTTGAGGTGTGGTTTCCTTACTTCCTTTTCCCCACTCCTTAGTTAAACATAGAATATATCCTAGAGTATACATAACATATGTTCACCTTATTGAACTGTGGTAAAATATCTATTTGAACTATGACTCCTTTTTTTCTCACTCTAATTTCTGTGAAGTTTTACGTCTGACTTGTATATGATGCACGTTTTTACTCTCTATTATTAAGCTACTGGCTAATGTTGGTATTTTCTCATTGCAAACGAAACATTGCTTATATAGAAACAGAAAAAAACAATGAAATTCAGTGATTTTTTTTTTGTTGTTGTTTTTATGTGGGCAAAGGACAAACATCTCATTTCAGTAGGGTAACTCCCTTATTTGTTGGGAGACATTCAATCTATTATGAATTGTTTTTGGATTAATTTGTATATCCAGTATCAAAGAATTTATCACTTGAGTTCCAGATAAAAAGTCATTCTAAAAGAAACCTGCAGACGTGTTAAACAAAGTGTTTTCCTTTTTTGGAATAGAGCTGGATATATATTTTGTAGTTAAAAAATGTTAATGCATTATCCTCTTGTCCTTCAGAGAAGAAACCTGTCTTACCCTTATACTCTTACTGAAAAGGGAATGCTGCTTCTATTTCTAGTGTTGGCTCTTACAGATAGATCTTGATAAAGAGAAAAATACACTTACCAAGAAATTGTACAAATCCTGAATGGCTGCCGTGTTCTGGGATGTGTAAATTACTATCTTAGCTAATTAGTCCAGCTCTGATAGTCATTTCTGTTTATGGTGCATTTACTTGGAATGCACTGAATTAATTAGTACTTATTTCTTTTTTCTGTGTTCAGCTGGCTACTTACAAGGGTCTCAAACGTAGAGTAGTTTTTCTGTGCAGAAATATGAATAATGAGAGCTGAGGTGTCAGCTACCCCAGAAAGCTCTGGGTATGGCTTGATGGAGGATGGCAAAAGAGGCGTTTTGTTTCTGCCTAAAAAGCCAGGTTTGGCTTTATACTGTTTCTAATAGCATTTAGTGTAGTCTTAGCTCAGTTTTAAACTATGCCATCTGCCCTCCATTTCCAAGGGGACATTATTTTGCCTGGAATTGTTGTAGTTCGAGCCTTCCCCAAAGCTGATGGGTTCTCAGGGGAAGGCTTGTAAGAGTGACGATTGCAAAGCTGTGCAGAAAGCCTCCTCAGCAGAGGTGCCCTTAAGTAGGAGATCTATTCAGTGATAGAAGAAATGTTGCTGTTGCTTTCAACAGCTGCATTAAAATATATATTAATATTTGTTTATGTGACTAGATTAGTATGGAGAGCAAAAACTCAGGTGTGGCCAACTGTGTTAATATAGGGCAAGACGCATAGTATGTGTGATTATGCACTCAGATTGTCACTTGAGACTACATCTTCTGTTGACTTGCCAGCTTTCTAACAATAGATGACAAATTTACTAGAGCATCGTATGTGAACTTACAGGAAAATGCCCTTTATTACAGACCATATTGCTGTGCTAAAGAGAGGTAAATGCCAGTAGTATTTAAACACTTACAGCAGGATTTGATTTGGTGCAGTTATTGAGGACTTGCATGTCAGGCAGCAAATCCAAGTACAGTTTGAACTGCTCCGATTTTGGTTGAATTCAAAGAAGCACATTCGTTGCCTTTGGTTGAACTTGTGACACTCAACATGGGGGTGGGTTTTTTTTTCCATCTGTAAATGTTAACTTTTGGAAGAGTTCACTTCTGAACTTTCAAGGCACGTCCTAGGTAGGCATGAGAGGCAGCTCTGCTCAGCTGAGAAGGTAGGAGGGGCAGAAGGAAGTTTCAAGGGAACAGTGTCAGATTTTGGATGGAAAGGACAAGACTAGTACTGCTATTATATTCTAATTAGGCTGCAGAAGGAGTAACTGGCCTTTGGTACCCTTTAATCTTTCCAATTTAACACGACACAGATGTTTTTCCACTCTTCTCCATATAACCCAGCTGGATCATTTTCCCTCCAGAGGGCAAGGAGAAGAATGCTGAGAAGTGTGTGGAGTGAAACTGGAGTGCAGAAAGGGGCTGAGGCTTGGGATTGCGTGGAAGCAGAAACATCTGTGTAATGAAGGATGCTGGAATGCACCCTAATGTAGTTCAGAGAGGAGAGGAAAGGACAGGTTCTCCACAGCTCCTAGAAAGAATAGGGAAACGTGGCATCAGTTGAAGGAGAGCAGAAGTAACCTAAGGTAGGGAGAAAAGTATTTTTGAGTACTGTCAGGTTTTCCCAACAACTAGTTTGTGCTAGTCAAGGGCATCCATACCCATCCTGAGGGAAATGCTAAGGACCTAGTGCAGTTCATCAAAGTGATTTAAGTGAGCAGATAGTGCTGTGAAACTTTACTAGGAGAAACTGCTAGACCTTTTGACACCAGAATGGCACAATGTCCACATCCCACTCCCCCTTATTTTTTCTTTTCTCTTTCTATTTATATTAATGTAAAGAAAATTAATTATCTGAGTTTTCAGCCAAGATCAGACCATTCTCAAGGAAGAGCATTTTGAAGATCAACTGATCTTAGTCAGGATATGAGGGTCGCTAATGTAAAGTCTAGAGTTGTACATCATGGCTTGTTCACTGTTCTGGAGGCAGTGTTGAGTTTGAGACCACCAGTGTTTAAGGGTGGTCTGGAAACCCACCACTGCCACTTGCTACAGGTGAATTGGTGCCAGTAATGCTTTGGGGCTTTTTATTGGTTCTCACCTTGACTGTAGACGTACTGTTTAAGTACATGTGAAAATACCAGCATTACCTTCAAGTTAGGAGAGGATATAGCAAAAATGCAACTTTTTTGCCTTTAGTTACAAATACATCCCAGTTAAGTGAGTTAGGCCAGCAAGCTGATATGACCCAAAACTAGCCCAGCTTTTTGTGGCCAGCTTGTTCTCAGATGGGTCAGGTTGCTTTGTCGATTTACTAGGACCAGCTGTGGAAAAGGACTCAAGCTAGTGAGAAAAGCCTGATGGGGGGAAAAGGAAGTTGCAGCTGATTGAGGCTCCACTGTGTGAGATTCTTTCCCTGTTAGGCTTTTTATCGTGGTGGGTTTTTTCTTCTTTTACTCCTTATAGTACAACCAGGATCTTTCTTCCTGCCGTTTTAATATTTTCAAGGTTTGGGTAGATGAGGATCCGCTCCCTGCCCTACCTATCCTATGCTGTCTCCTACATCCCAGCCCAGTCCAGGCATAGTGGCGAATTGTACCGGCGGTTCTAACTGGGTTGCAGACGACAGTGAGCAATCCCATTAACCCGCCAGCCCGGCTCCAGATAATCCCAGAGAACCAGGACACCCATCGCTGCCTGCAGCTGCCATCCGTCACTTGCTGCAGCCCTGTCTGCCGGTGGGCACTGATGCTCTGGCAGAGGAGCAGCACACCAAGGCTTTCATACATCTCCTTCTCTGAGCTGACTGCAGAGCTTCAGAAACTGCCCCTTTTTCCAGTAAAAAAAAGGGAATTTTTACTCTCTGCTGTGTCGTGGCAGATCTGTGTGCAGTGGCAGATGATAGTATCTTGTCTGCTCGCCTGCAGGAGCAAGGTCTTTTTTGTGCACTCTGCTGCCTTTTAAGAAGTTGGTTTTGTTTGCATTGAAAGTTAATGACATATGCCTCTCTGGTTGTAGAGGAGTTACTTAAGACCCTCTGTGAGCTCCAGTTTAACATTCGTTTAAATAGGAAAGTTACGAATCCCTAAAAGCATAATTTGTAACATAAAAGCTATCAAAATAGCAGTGCAATCTGTTAAAGTGCTTAAAATTTTGATTCTCTGCAGTTTAAAATGTGAAATAAATGTACACTAATTGTTTTGAATGGAGATGAAGATGGTGTTTGAAGCCAGTCTTTAAAGGAATTAGTGAGATAGTACTGCAGTTAATGCTGGAGTACTATTTTTCTGTAATGGGCTCAGCAATGTTCTTTAATTAGCTTGCAAATTGATATTCAAATACAAGTAAACTGGCAATCAAATACTAGCAAAACATCTATGTTAATAGACTTTGGTTTCTGTGTTTAGCATACCTGTATCAAAATTACATATGGGTGGAGGGGTAGCTCTTGTTTTCCAGCATGGAGCTTTTATTAATGGTGGTTCACTGGCAATATTAGGTCAGTAGTTTGCNGAGTAGCTTTTAAACATTAGTATCATAATACTCAACATGTACTTGGTTTTTGGGTGATTTTTTTTTCCTCCATTTATTTTAGGTTTTGTTTTTTTAGGATGACTTCCTGTCAGGAAGTCATCCTGTTTCTGGGAAAAACACAGAATCACAGAATTGACACTTCAAAAACAAACAGCAGAAAACCCCTCCCATTCTTATGCTCCATGGCACTCTCTGCACTTGTGTCAAGTCTCATGTAATTAAGATCTCATCATTGTGCTTGTATGCAGGCTAAAATATTTAAGAATGATACATGTCATTATTTGTAGAAATGGAAAATTTTCTCCTCTGAGAAGGTGATTTTATCAGTTTTTACACTGCAAATGATCTGTTAGTTATTTTCTCCTCCTGATTTTGCAAGAAAGGCTCTGTAATTTATAGCAAAAAAAAAAAAAAAACCACCCAAACCACACCCGGGGGGGAGGGGAACAAAAAGGAAAAAGCAGTGTGGTTGTTATTTAGAGGAAGGAAAGTGTGGTGAAATCACAGGTGCACCTGGCTTTGGGACCCTGCTTTGTGAAAGAGAAATCTCTGTTGCCATCTCAGCAGAGCTTTGCCTGACTACACTGGTCTGGGGTCAGGGTTGAAGCTAGGTGGCCACTATCTCAGAGTCTCTGGGTTTTATGTCCCAACTGATCTGAGGATTTCACTTTTCATTTGCAATCATAATAATAGTGGGTTGCATGTTCCTCTGAAACCAGCAACTTCAGCTTTTTGTAGGGTAACCAAGTAAGATCTTGGAAAAGGCTGTTTTTGAAGACCGCCTGCTGTCTGCTCAAAGGCAGTTATGTGACTTCTCTTGCACCACAGAAGAATATTCTGCCTGGGTCTGACCAGGGTGGAAAACGTGTTGTGTTGATTGTCTTGTCGAGCAGACCACAGCTGTGTGCTTCGCAAGCAGCGCAGGGCTTGGCTGGAGCTGATCGATGGACGTTGGGCCCCTGTGTTTGGTAGATCAATACGCTGTAATGAACTCGGTGCTCCAGTGCCCTCGTAAGGATTACTGGGGTGGGATAGGAAGGAGCCTGTTTTTCCAAAATGAATCAAAATGAAAATTGTGTTTGAAGACTCCTTTTGGGTTTTTTTTTTCCTCTTCCTTCTCTCATGTAAGGATTGGATAACCTTTCTTAGTTTCCTCCACAAACTCTGAAAATCCTGCAATATGAGGTTATGTGCTTGAACCAAATCCTGCGATACGAGGTTATATGTGAAACTGAAAGCTACGTGTTTTTCACAGTGACTTCTCTTCTGTAAATACCATGAAATAAATTAACTGCTTCAGTCTTCAAAAAGAAAGAAATCTAAGAGAGTTTTGGAATACTTTGTTGTCTGTCTATGTTTCCTGATCGTTGTTGTTGGAGGTGGTCTGTGTTTATTCCTCTGGGTTAGAGTTGACGTTTTTTAATTTACAAACAAGTAAAATATTGTGGATGTGAGCCCAGCAGAGTCTGGCAAGGGTTTCAAGTAGTTCCCTCTATGTATTACTTTAATTGCAATACTTCCTTGTAAAGCATAGCTTTGTAGGAAGGTGTAGAGATAAATGGTTTGATAAGCAGTTACACAAGTGTTTTAATAATGGCTGTAAGCCCTGTGTATTTATGATGCTGAGAATTTTCCAGGCTACAGGTAGTGTCAAAATGTCACTGAAGGTGAAAACATGGTTTCTTTACTTTAGAGGTCTTTGGTTTTATTTGATGCTAGACTCCTCAAGGCTCTACCTTACAGCTTTAGTAGGAATCTAACTGCCTTTAATTATAAAATTTTTGCTAGCTGTGCACTGATCGGCCACAGGATAAATTAAATTCTGAGAGCACTGTGCTGTAAACTAAGAGGTCGCCTCTGTGTGATAAATGCAAACTGTGTTGATAACCATTACTCATTTTATATTGCATGCTTTGTGTGCTTTGCTAATTTTACCAGCAACAAAAGTTATAAGGGTTTATTAATGAAACTGTAGTATTAGACAAGTCTTTAGAAAGAGCTGGAGATGTCCAGAGGACAGTAAAGTCTGTTGTACTTGTAAGGGTTCTTTCAGAATGTGCTTGTCTAGTTTTGATAAAACAACTAGGGGTCAGTCACAGCATCACAGAACGTTAGGAGTTGGAAGGGACCTCGAAAGATCATCTAGACCAACCCCCCCTGCCTGAGCAGGATCACCTAGATTAAATCACACAGGAACACATCCAGATTGGTCTTGAATGTCTCCAGAGGAGACTCCACAACCTCTTTGTTCCAGTGCTCCATCACCCTCACAGTGAAAAAGCTTTTCCTTACATCCACATGGAACTTCCTATGCTCCAGCTTGGACCCATTGCCCCTTATACTATCACTGGCCAACACTTAAAAGAGCCTGGATCCATCCTCCTGACATTTATAAACATTAATGAGGTCACCCCTCAGTCTCCTCCTCTCTAAGCTAAAGAGACCCAGCTTTCTCAGCCTTTCCTCAGAAGGAAGGTGTTACACTCCCTTAATCAACTTGGTGGCCCTGCGCTGGACTCTATCAAGGAGTTCTTTCTCCTTGAACTGAGAGGCTCAGAACTGGACATGATATTCCAAATGTGGTCTCAACAGGGCAGAGTAGAGGGGGAGAAGCACTTCTGTTACCTACTAGCTACCCTCCTTTTCTAAACCAACCTAGGATGCCATTGGCGTTCTCGGCCACAAGGGCACATTACTGGCTCATGCCTTCCCAAATTGCTGTGCATGGAGATGACCATGGAATTTTATCTTTTTTTTTACTGGATGCTACTACAAAACATTTGACACTAATTTTCGTATTTACTGTACTGAATAAAATTAAAATTTAGCTTGTAAATGTTTTTGGTTTTTGCTGCAGGCTGAAGAATTTTATTGCTTCAGTGACTTGAATCATCAGATGTCCAGAGTCCTCCCAGATGGATGCTGGGGGTTCTAAGTAGTAGCATGTTTTTAGTTTGGAATTAAAAAAAAAAAAAAAAAACAAAAAAAAACCAAACCAAAAAAACCTAACTTTCTATGATTGGAAGACTTAAAACATGCTCTAATGTGGGGTATTGACAATGGCTGAGAAGATGGCAGGAGACAGATTTCCCCAAGATCCCTTACAGTAGGACATACAGTTTAGAGCACATAAGAATTGCAGAGCAGCAGCTCCTAAATAGTAAATTGTATCTTGTTAGTGAGAGAGGAACATAAACCAGATATGCAGTAAAATAAAGTTTGCTGGTAGTAGTCCCTCATGTGCCTCACTCTCCCAGACCCAAATGCACCAAGGGGTTTGGTGCAGAGGTGCTTGCTTTGCTGTGGATGAGCTGGTTCAGTCAAAGCTTTGTCTCTGTTTTGGTACTGTAAAAGGTAGCCAGGACCAAAAGGTGGTGGACCAGGGAACAGGGGAAAGCTCTTTTGATGAGTGAGCTGAATGGCACTACTTTTCTCATGGGAGTCACACTTAAAAGAAGGCTACCCAGTGCATCTTCACTGCTGATATAAGAGCTTGAGCAGATTTGCTTTCTTGCGTCTGAGGCTGAAGTTCTGTGTTACAACTGAGGTGATCTAAGGGTTAGTAAATCAGCCCTACCTGGCTGATGCTTTGTTTGCACTGGATACAGTAGTTGGGCAGCCTCAGTACGAGTCAATGCATTCAGCTGATCAACCTGGAGAGAAAGAGGAACGATATTCCCTTGGGTTGGCCCGGGGTGAACCAACCTGTCATAGAATCATAGAATTGTTAAAGTTGGAAGAGACCCTTAAGATCATCCAGTCTAACCATTAACCTACTGCCACTAAGTCTACTCTTAGTCCATGTCCTCTAGCACTGCATCTGCCTGTCTTTTAAACACCTCAAGAGATGGGGACTCAACCACCTCCCTGGGTAGACCGTTCCAATGCTTGATGACTCTTTCAGTAAAGAAGTTCTTCCTAATATCTAACCTAAATTTTCCCTGGCGCAGCTTGAGGCCATTTCCTCTAGTTCTGTCGCCTGTTACTGGGGAGAAGAGACCAACCCCCACCTCACTGCAACCTCCTTTCAGGTAGTTGTAGATAGCAATAAGGTCTCCCCTCAGTCTCCTCTTCTCCAAACTAAACAACCCCAGCTCCCTCAGCCGCTCCTCGTAGGGCCTGTTCTCTAGACCCTTCACCATCCTTGTTGGCCTTCTTTGGACGCGCTCCAGAACCTCAACGTCCTTCTCGAAGTGAGGGGCCCAAAACTGAACACAATACTCAAGGTGAGGCCTCACCAGTGCCAAACACAGGGGGATTATCACCTCCCTGGTCCTGCTGGCCACACCGTTCCTGATACAAGCCAGGATGCCATTGGCCCTCTTGGCCACCTGGGCACACTGCTGGCTCATGTTTAGGCAGCTGTCAACCAACACCCCCAGGTCCCTTTCCGCCAGGCTACTGGACCACAGAGGACTCTGTCAGGAGAGGGAGATAGTACTGTGGGCTGCAAGACCACCTCCTTTGAAGTATCTTCTGCCTAAATCATTTTACCTTACCATACCAGAAGTGCATCCTAGCTGATCCTAGCTGTGTCTGTAAATTTCCCTCAAACTCTGTTGAGGTCTTTGTCCCTGCTTTTCCTGCTGGCCAACAGTATTGCTTTGCTGTCATTTTAGATCTGCAAAACTGGAGTGTTTGATTTTTAGCATCTAGTATGCAAATTAGATGACCTTTTCACTGTGATTACATTTTTTTTATGAATGTATAAATCATGGATATTTCACCATTAACTCAAGCCATTCTGTGAAATATGAGAATGATATGCAGCAGCATTTTAATCTTTCCTCCAGTCTCCTCTGCCGCTGTGACAATCCAGCAGTAAACCACTATGCAAGCAGCAGTCTCTTCAGACAGGAAGAGTTATAGGTCCTACTGCAAATCTACAAGACAAAACAAAGCAAACAAAGCTGGCCACTGGAGTTGTAAGCCATTTTTGTGTTTACCCCTTCTTGAACTCTATCTTCAGCCACCTGGGGACATGTAAACATGACAGTCTACCCTGGCTGCTCCAAGGGCTTCAGTGGCATGCTTGCTTCTTAAACTCTTCTGTGTGAAGAGCTTTGAGGGACAGCTCAGCCACAGCGTCCTGCTGCAGCTGAGGTTGTCATTGCCACCATGCTGGCTCTCTGCTGCAGGCTGCTGTCCTGCAGCAAGGCTCGTCACCCAGGCTGCCTGAGCTTTGCCCTTGGAGGGTCAAAGCCTCCTGTGAATTAGCAGTAAAGATGTGCTGGAGACACCAAGACGTCAGCAGCGGAACTAGAGCAGCAAGACAAGGATGCACGTGCCCTTCTGTCAAGTCTTGCAGGCAGTGTCCTCAGCAGGGAGGCAAGATCTGTGGCTGGAGCTCAGAGCGTTTTGTGGGGGCAAGGCAGGAGGGACTCCAGGGCTCCTGGTGACAGAGCTTGCCATTCTTCAGCTAAGGCTGAAATCTTCTTCCTGGTGCTTCTACTGTGGCAATTAGGGTCAAAAAAAAAAAAAAGAAATGCTCCCTGTGACTTTTAATAATCAGTTTGATTAAGTTTGGTTTGAAAACAACATGAATTAGTTCCTCTTAAGCTGAAGGCCCTGATTTGTTTTGGACAGCATATTTAAAGCTTCCTCTTAAGGGGAAGGGTGAGGGGGAAGCAGTCTTTGAATTGTCTACTCCAGAGATTTTATATGGCACCAGCTACTTCTCCTACAGTAGTGGTCAGGATAAAAGTAATTCTTCAAAACTGGTGAATTTGCATAAGTATATATGTGGTATAAGAAAGAGGAAAATTAGTTCCATAGTTTCTGAAAATACTTGAAATTTGAGGCAAAGCTGGGTAGTCTGAAATCAACCACAAACTTAGTAAGTTTCTAGTATTTACATTTTTTCCTTTTTTGGATTATTTCAACTGGAAGATTCTATAGAATCTTCTGTAGACCTGACATTCCAGGAAAGGTTTGCAAGTTATTTTACTGTGTGTTATGTGAACATTACAGGGAATGACACACTGCCTTCTTGTCAGGGGTAAATGGGAATAAGGGTGTCTCCAGAGACCAATAATTAGTGCACTTTCGTGTATGATGAAGAATAGAATGTATCTGATGGCATAGGTGTGTTTCTTCACATAAACAGTTTTTGATGTCTGATTTTATTTTCAGCTGGATCAGTAGTCAGGGCTTCTCTGTTGCTTTTTATTACTACTTAAATGTTTTCTTAGAGTGGGCTTTCATTTAAAAGGTGAATGTTAGTAACTTTTTAAAAATTAGATTACTGATGTGCAGCTGAATAAACATCCAGAGTTACATTAGCATTTTGAACTGGTTTACATGGATTATGGGGTTTTTTATTATTATTTGTCCTTGACTTGTAATGAGCCTGTTAGCTACAAGCTATCTCTGTGCCCATGGGCAGATTCTGATTCTAAAAGTAAAAGCTGACAGCTGTGGCCAGGGGGGCCTTTTCAGTGCAATACAGCATGGCGTCGCCAATAATTTTCATTTCCTATGCGGACTCTAAAAGGGAAGGGAGTGTTTTCATTGTCGAGTCAAAAAATTAATGGAAAGACATTTTTTCTTTTTTTTTTTCCTTCAAAATATTTTTGTATTTCAATGAGAACCTTGTGAAAATTAGTTTGTAGTATTTAGACAGGAGTATTACAGAATGATTTCCTCATCCAAATTCAGTGACTGCTTGTTTTGCATGGGTGAATACTTGCCGTGGTTCAAAATTTCAGAAGTAGAATGTAATACTGGAAAAAGTGCAGCAATTTGAAGGAGTACTAGAAACTTGACAATGTTCAGGATTGCCAGAATTCCGTACGAGGCCCTGAATGTGAATGGTCATAAATAGCAAATTGTACCTTTTAAAAGAAATAGTTTTGATGTAGTTGCATCTGTGCACTTACTAAGTAGAGATCAGAAATAGCTCATGATAGTTGATGTGTATCTCTGCGCTCCTGCAAGCTTCTAGCAGAAGAGGAGGAAAGCACGAGGCAAAAAAGACTTGACAGACAAGTCTCAGTGATTTCATTGACTTCACCTTCTTTTTATTCCATGTCAAAAGTTGGGAAATTCCTGATGAGGCAAAATACGGAAATTTGTGGTTTCCTGTATTCTTAGTATTACGAGGTAAGACCAATAGTTAAACATTAGTTTTGGATTTTTTTCATGCTTACATTGAGCTGCAGTAGATGTGGAAATAAAGGACATCTGTTTTTCTCACATGATAAATGTAGTAACCTCAATGGCAATTAAGTTATATAGGCACAGCTCTTATTAGATGCATTGTTTAGTTTCTTCTTACTTACATTCTTGAAGCAGCAGAAAATAGTAAAATTTCATCACTTACAGTCAGACCAGAAGTTGCATTCAAAGCTTAAAATGAATTTTACTGTGTGGAAATTCACAGTTAACACTGAGGGCGAATCTTGCCATGCAGTGCTGAAGAGCAGAGAATCTTGTCAGCTGGGCCTAGTGTAGGAGGTTGGCTGGGAGTTGGCACCCACTGAAAGGTCTCCTCCTTGGTTCAGCCTCCCTGCACCTTCAGGAGTGTTTCCTGCCTTCTTTCTCTGTCTCTCCAAAAAGTGAGAGCCAAGAACTGCCTGGAGTGGGTGTTACGTTTGGTTTAGGTTTTTTTTGGGGTGGTTGGTTTGGGTTTGTTTTTTTGTTGTGTGGTTGGATTTTTTTCTGCCTTCATCTTCCTGTCTACTTCATGGCTTCGTGCTAAGCCAGGTAAAGCTTTGTACAAGTGAGGAGAGCTGAAAGCCAGACCCTGACAATTTTAGCATCTCACTGAGTCTGGAAATGATCTGTTGGCTTTGCAGAGCACGTATGCAGTGCTGGCACTACCACTTAGCTTTTCTTGTCAGATGTTCTTTTGACTGTCAAGATGGATGTCATTCATAACTGTATAACAAAAAAAAATAATATAAACTAGTGCATATTCCCCTCCCCATCACACAAATCCAGTGCAGGTATTTACTGTGTCTTTACATTTAAATTCTTTGCTACCTAAATTTCAAAAGCTGGTGGTGTTCAATATTTAGGAATGCTTTTAAAAGTATATGACATTGGTTTGCATAGTAAACACAGCTTTGGAGAACTTGGAGGAACAGGATTTGTAGCACAGGGTGCTAAGAGTGACTTTAAAACATGCAGAACCGTGCTTACAGTTCAGAGCAGTCATGCCTGAAAACCTCTTGTTAAAAATGCGAAGAGATGCAGATGGATTTTTGATGATGTAATAAATGTGCTATTACTAAAGGCTTTGATTTAAAAAAAACAACCAAACAACCCCCAAAAAGCCACCTTAGATTTATGTAGCCTGCTGTGCAGCCTCTGTCTTTTCTGTTTCACACCATTCAACAGCTCAGTATGCAATACCCATTTTTGATACCTTGTCCAGTTTCTCATCTCCCATGGTGCAGCCTTTGCTCTTAAAAAGCTATCATCGTGCATACAGGAGACTGCCATGTGGACTTTCATGGAAGACAGATTCACGTAACCCCTGACCTTCTGCTGTTGGTATTTTCATCATGGAGAAAGCTGAGTATGATGGTTTAATCCCCTACCCTGTTCCTCCCTGCCTTCCTTCCCTGTAGTTTGGTAGCCTCTGTTACTGTAATGTTAACACTCTGGAGCAGGATGATTTTATGGATGCTGCCTTTTGTGACTGCCAGTTGGTGTCCGTTCTTTAATACGTTTTTTTAAGGTTTTTTTTTTAAGTCATGGAAAACAGAGACAGCAAAATAATGTGTGAATTCAGAGTGATACCAAAAAGTGCACATGCATCAAGCTTTCTTTGAATGATGCAGATACCTAAGGCTGTGTAAAGCAAATGACATAAGACACATGGAAATGAGTTGATGGCCGTTATCTCTAGCTGTGGCCTTGGTGTCAGATCCAATGGGACTGGGCTGGGTGGGCAGGCTTGTGTGCCCAGCTGCTGTCCTGCCGCAGTTGTGTGGAGGTCAGGTGCTGGAGGCATCTCTGGTTATCCCCAAGCAGCTCCCAGGATGGTAATGTCAGAAAGAGCTTTTGGTTTATTTTGGTCCAGTGACTTTGCCTCTGGCCACAGAGCAGAGAGATATGAAATAAAAAAGGTCTACATGCCTACGAGCCTTTAGTGAGTGTGCTTTAAGAAGTTATCTGCAGGTGACAAGATTGGCCATGAACTTCAGTGTGTGGATATTGGCTGTCCTTTCAGCTAGATCTGCTGTTAGTCATTATTGTTTTGTGCAGTAAGCACAGTTAAAATGTAAAAGTAAAATTTTCAGACAAAAGTGAAGCAAAAATGAAGATGCTAAGGAAAAAAAGCAGTGCAGTTTTAAATGTTGAATACTTTTAATAGTGAGTAACTGAGCATGTTTCTGTTGACATACTTTACAGCTAAAAGAGAAAGAATTTGGATCAAATCCTGCCATGCTGGATAGAGAAGTTACTTGGTTTTGTTTCTTCACTAGCACAGTTTGACAATGAAACATGCAAAGGTGACACCAAAAATACCGTTGAAAGAAATAACATAATGTGGAAAAAAGAAAGCTCATGTGAGCTTGTTATGCAGAGTCTCGTGCATCCTATTTGTTTGTTTATCTGGCTAAGTAAAAGCATGTAGATCTAGTAATTCAAAGTCACCAGATAGTCACATGAAGAATCTTTGGTCCTTTGGTGGTCAGACCTGACATACAACTGGCTGCTAAACCCAGCTTTTTTAAGATGCCCAAAGTAAATATTTAAGGGGAAGAGTGTACTATGCTGAGGTACAGTACTTTGGAAGTTATTTTTTTTATGTACAAAGAACAGAAAACTGATATAAGGACAGTTCTAGTAGGGGGATTGAACTTTGTAGCAGTTGGGTGTGGTTACAGGCTTTTTTTGCTTTATTGTTTTTACAGATCCAGGTTACTGGCTTGGAGGGGAGGGATGGGATTTATGAAATTGCTTCTTAGATCAGCTGTATAGTGATAACTCTGTAGAGCCTGCTTGGATCTTCCTTGATCTAAAAGAAGGCTCAAGCCCTCTATTTCCCTGTGTTACACCTGTGAATCACTGGCAAGTGAGGTCCAGAGGCTTGATATAGAACTGATCCATGAGAGAACTAATGTGCTGTTACATTAAATAAATATGGTCTTCTGTCATCTTTTACACTCCCTGAGAGCAAAAAGAGATGAGTTGGCATACTTATTTGCCAGCTGAAGTCTAAAGAGGGATGTGGTCAAGAAGCAAAGTTGGGAGGAAGATGTCAGGGGTTTAAAGCTCTTTCATATTTTTTTCAGGCAAAATTTTGTTAGAAAGGACTTATGTGGTGATGCTGCCTTTTTTTTTTTTTCTTGCAAAACTCACTGACAATGAAAAACCCTGTGTACTGCAGGCTGTCATTTTCCTTACCCACAGTCTAACCATTGTGTGGTACGCCTATTTTGTGATGTCTGTAATCTGACAGGACAGAGCTGTTGAAATGCCACGTAAAGTTCATTTCATTCTTTTTACTAGTTGGCTAAATTATCTTCAAAAAGCTGGTTTTGCTTTGTGGCCATCTTGGGAAGACATTCTCTACGGTTTTCTGTATGTGAGAAGTAATGACAGTGTTACAGAAATAGTCCACAACTTCTTTGATTCAGTTGTCCTGCTTAACTGTGTGTTTTCAGAGTAGTTGCATGTAGACTAAAGTGACCTTTTTGACTTGTTTGTCCCATGCAGCAAGAGGCTTGAAGGACTCCCAAATCTGTCTTCCCTATATCCTCACTGTATTCCTCCCTCCCTGAAAGCAGGACCCAGCCCTGGCCCTCTGCATGTTTTCATTTTCATCCTGGGTTCCTAACTGCTACTGTTCCTGCTGTTGCCATCTTCTGCATCCCTGACCTGCCAAAGCCTCACCTTTTCAGTGTGTACCTCAAGAGCCTTTGCTTCAGCATAGTTGGAGTGGTGCTCTTATGGGAACAGGTTACTTAGCAGCTGGCAACCTCCTTGCACCTATGCTTAAGTTGTGGCACATCCAGAAAGTGGGAAACCGTAAGCTACCATCCATTGCTAGTATATGCCGAAAACACTTGTAGCAGGTATAAGGTACACACTTCCAGTGTCATTGGTTCTAACTAGGTCATGCTGCAAATCTACCTTGCCTTTCTTGTTAGTGTTGTCATGTTGGGACATCAGGTCCACGTGAGGTTTGTGTGCAAAGAAGTGATAAGGCCCACAGTGGAGTGGGGATGATGCTTTTTTCTTGTTATTCAAGACGTGTATGTAAAGGATATGTTGAAAAGTGGAATTAGTCCTAACGAGATGGACTGCATTCATGAGAGTGTAATGAAAGACCAGAAGTGGAGGGGTTACAGAGCAAAGGCATAAATGGCTCTTCAGAAATAATGAGAAGTTACGCTGCAGTTGTCTCCTGCTCTCTTGGGATGTGGTGCAAGTCCAAAGTTAATTTATTTTGTCATAAACCCCATAATCTGTCAAATTACTTAAATGTTTGCGGTTTTGCTTTGTAGGAAGCTGTTCCACAAGATGCAGTACTCAAAGGGCCATGTTTGTGCTCCAAGTGAGATGATAGTGTGGGAAGAAGTGGTGTCAGATTAAAAATAGAGAGGGAAATTCACTTCCCTTTTTAACCATCTTTGTAGCAGTGATAAGGCTAGCTAGGCTTTAAAACTAGCCTACATCTTAAACCAGGGATTTTATGAGGGCAGAAAGGTTTACTACAGAGGTGACTGAGATTACCATTGTATTATTGCAAGTGTTGAAGTTTTCAGTTGGACTCTGTACCTTTTGGAGTGCAGATGAGTGCAGAAGTTCAACCTTCTTCCCACTCAAAGCAAACCCAATTTTTAGTAGCTCTCTGTTTGGCTTTGCTGCCGAGGTATCTCATCTAATGGGCTGGAAAGAGTTGGCCAGCACCCCAAACACCCAGCCCATTGGGGTGCGCTGGCAGTGCCCCAAGGGTGGGCAGCTGCATTTTGCCTGCTAGCTATAGCAGCAGCTGGACCTGGCTAGCTGGGTACTTCCCCTCTGTCTTTCAACACTGGCTGGAGAAAAAAAAAAATGTACTTAGATTGCATTTAGAAGAAAAAGTTAAAGAGGGCTTATGTTAAGAATGAATAAATGTCCAAAAGAAGTTTATAGTTACAGATGTTTTGAGCGTTCGGTAGCTTACAGGGTTTTATTTCTTTACCATGAAGGGACCTTTTGGTCAAATGCCAAGACTAAAGTGTTAGAAAATTAGTCTGTTTATCTCTTTACCGTTTGTCATGCACACTGAACATCTAGATTTTTTTTTTTAATTAACTGGCTTGTAAGCCCCCCTCTCCCTCTATATTTCTTGCTTTCTAACCCCTCCCTTCATCCCCTCCCCAATAGTTGCAGGTTATTATTTCAGTTGCCAACCAAAACGTCCCTAGTTTCAATTTAAAAATAAATAAATAAAAATTTTGGGTTTAATTCACGGAAGAATAATATCCATATTGTAAAGAAGGAGTTTTGTCAAGATAAATCTTGACAGCAGCCACAGGAAGGATATTAAAGGAAAACCACTCTTTTTACAGCCAATATGAGAGGATTTTATTCTGGTAGACAGCAATGGGTTAGCTTCAAAAGGTTTTAACAGTCTGTCTTCATCTGCTCCTGTTTTGCAAGCTGGCTAATTAAAATGTAGGAAGCAATTTTTTTGCCTCACCTTTTCAAGAAAGCATTGCCTCAGGATGAGGCATTTGCCATTTTCTCTATTTTTTTTCTTCTGTGTGGAGGGGAGCTGAAGAAGGAAGTTGTAAGTTGTGTGCAGGTTTTGGAATGTAAATTAATCAGTAGATATATATAATTGTCTGTGGCAGATTCTTAGATGCATACATCTTCTACAAATTTACAAATATGATTTCTAATACAGAAAAATATTATTTTCTTAAAGCTAGATTCTTTATACTTACTTGTAAAACATAAAATGACCAAAAAGCATTCCTGAGTTTTTTTATAAATTATTTTTCACACAGATACATTAACTTGAGTGAAGATAGAAGTTTATACTTTCTATTAAGGGTTTGCATTTGCAAAGCTATTCAGAAAGCTGGGTTTTTTGGGGGGGGGGTGGTTTTGTTTGTGGGGTTTTTTTTTTGTTTGTTTGTTTTGTTTTGTTTTTGTTTGGGGTTTTTTGATATTTATTTAGATTCTCTGGTGATCATTTTGACACCAAGTTTTGCTTTCCCCAGCATCTACATCAGAATCAGGTACAGGTTCAAGCTTCTTGCTTGCCATGAACGTTTGAGCTGCTAATAATTTTAAGGCAGTGATGTAATCCAAAAGGCAGGTGTCCAAAGCGCTCAAACTACCTAGATGTATTTACATGATGTATGGAAAGCACAGGTTCCGTCTGACCAGAGACCCTTGATACTTTTTTTCTGTTTTCCATTGAGCCTCAGACAGTGTCAGTAATGTTGCTGCTCAGAGCTACATAGCATAATTCTGACTAGACTAGATGTTCGGCTTCATCTAATGACTTCCGTGTACTTTTGAATTGACTACATAAATTATATAGTAGAAGATTCATGCACAAAATACACAAATCTGAGTAGCAGTAAATGGGTTTTGTGGATGAAATTCCCTCCATGCAGACAGATCATTTAAGGCACTCCTACTTGACCACCGCTTCCAAAGGTATGTTTGTGAAAGGCAAGAGGGTGGTAAAAAGATGAAATATAATCCTGGCACCATATAAAAGAACAAACTGTAAGCATCTTGACAACCTGTCCAGGATTTGGGGATCAGGTAACTTGGGTGCAGTTCTTTCTCTCAGCTTTGTGTTTGTTTTGTAGACTGCAAACAAACATTACTTGACAAATGTGGAAAGAAAAGTAAAATAACGTTGATTTTGCTGAAGAACTTTAATAATAAAGGGCGCAGCAGTCAAATTAAGGAGAAGTCACCTGGGTAGTCTTAAGTGCCATCCCTCAAACAGGGTAAAATCTAATTGCTATCTGGTATGTGGAGCCAAGGGACACTATATTGAATAAAGATTTAAAATTAGACTGCAGGAAGGGAAGTGTAAAGTCTGGGCTGTGCCTTAGTTACGGGGAGAAAAATCAGGGAACAAAGGGTCTGGGCAGGCTAATGGTAGTGCTGCTGGGGATATCTGTGTGTGAGCTTTGGGACACCACCCTGTCCTAAAAACAGTAGGCAAAAAAAAATTACATTATATTGTTAAAACAAAATTGATGGTAGAAATAAATGTGGATTGGCCCCTTTTTTGTTGTTATTGGGTTTTGTGGTGCTTCTGTTTGGCTTTTTTTCAAAATTCAAATCATCATAGAATTCTGACATTATTTGAGGCCCTTATTTGTATTTATGGCTGGTAACAGCTGTCACATTTAGAGAGAAGTAATGATGCTTTCCTCCATCTAAAAGATAATTAGTGTAAGCAGCAAACATCAAAGGTCAGTGGGGCCAGAAAATTCTTTAGGATATTCTAACAAGCTATTACCAATTAGGAGGCTCTAT
The DNA here is from genome assembly GCA_013399135.1 of Heliornis fulica. Lineage (NCBI taxonomy): Eukaryota > Metazoa > Chordata > Aves > Gruiformes > Heliornithidae > Heliornis > Heliornis fulica. Next base: position 599,367 of record VXBZ01005879.1, on the reverse strand, counting down.
CCCCCATACCTAAGGGCTTGTTTTTTAAATAACACCCCTTAGAGTGGAGGGAAACCTTCTAAAAGGTATTGTAATGGCCTTTTATCTAACATCGGAGGCTTTCACAAGCATAGTAAGGGTTCATAGAATAGGACTCATTCTAGAAGCTGAATTGAAAGCCATGGTATGTACAGGATTCAGGCAGTGTCAACAGAGGATGCTCTGTTCTCGCTCTGAAATGTGTATGTTCTGGAAATCTTGTCTGTGAAAATGGCATTGTACTTCCCAGTGTGTTGTGAATCAGTAAGATTTATATCTAATGCACTTACTGTACAAGTTTATGTTCCCTCTAGTTGCTAGTCTTGCATTTTCAGTCTGAAACCACAGGTTTAAGTACATTTTTTTCTTTATTATGATCAATATTAAATATTAAAATCAGCCTTTATTTTTGTAGTGTTAGTTCTGTCAAGTTTGTATTGTGGTACTGGTGAAGCCATATTGTTTAAGTAAAATAAACTGCTTTCTCATGGTACTTCGGGCAAAGCACCTCATCACTCTTCAAAAATAATTTTACTTATGTTCTCACAGGTATATCAGCTTTTTGCATTTGGTTCACACTTTGTAATGAATATTTTGTTCAGGAAGGTATCTTTTTAGAAAGAATGCTATAATGCCATTATTTGTCTTTCCTTTTGTTCATATAGAAGTGCCTCCTTCATCCCTATGAAGTACATACATATCCAGTGATGCGTTTGTTTGCTTAATTGGTTCAGGTTCATTGTTTTTTCCTGGGCAATTAGGTAACTTTAGTTATGGCCAGATATGTTTGAAAGATTTATTTTTGCCTCTTCATCTCTAGTTCTGAGAACCACAGAAAATAGATGTAAATTTACTGCCCTGGAACGTCAGTGTTGCTAACCTTGAACCTTAGCAGGCATCTTGTCCTTGAGTTTCTGGAGTCACATACAAGCTTACGTGAGTGGATGTAGGAAAAAAGAAAAAAGTCTTTTCCCAAGATAGCTTTTCTAAACTGCTGCCAGTTAGAAAGTCACTGTGAGGAAACTCCTCCATAGAAGTACATAACCTGCTGGGATTTAAACCTTTTTGTCACCAGCTCTTATTTTTCTCTGATTTAACATGTGCGTCAATATGCAGAGTCAGCAACCATAATGTTTTGCCTCTGCCCTGTTCTGTGCTGCCTCTAGAAAGTGGTTCATAAAATGGTTTTGCAGATCCTATTCACATCTTGATGTATCTGGAAAAAAGATGGGTTAAGATTTAATAGCTCTCACTTGACATCTGGAAAAGGAAAAAGGGCTGTGCTGCTTATTTCTCTTACCCCTTTGTGGTAAGGTGTTAATCCCTGGAGCATGTTGGACTATTATCTCAGGATTCTTCTGGGGATATACGTAAGGGTTTTGTTGTTTTGTGGGTTTGATTATTATTATTTTTTAATTCAGAAGTTTGGGTTGGGTTTTTGGGGTTGTTTTTTTTAATGCCTGAGATGCATTCTCTAAGGGCTTCCTTGTTTTGATACTTTTGTTTGTGGTTTTTATTAAATAAAAATATTTAGTGTAATCTCTTATCATCTGGCCAGTGATAGTGGTTTCCAAATCCATGTTTTATAATTCCCATGGTACCAGCAAAACCTCTGTGGGAAGACACTAGAATTGCAGAAAAAAACAAATTCTGCAGGTGAATAACCCGGACTGGCTGCTGTCACATAGCTTGTAAAGAGCTGTTCCCACACAAAAGGTGAGCTTGTTTAGTTGTGGTTTTTTTTTTTTCTAGAGGCAGTGCAGGATTTTATAAGTTAGGATCTTGAGTCAGGGGAAACATGACTTTTTTCTATGCAATTGCATGGTAGGTGATCCCTTCCATAACTTCAGTTGGTTTGTGATCATTTCTAGTTATCTCACCCCTAGGCCTCCTGGACAATATAGTGATGAACTGTGGCTGCTGGCGTGATTTGGTGTTACAGTGTCTCTGGTGCTACTGCGTCTCTGGTATTACTACGCTGACTTTAAAGGGAGCATCAGTATGAAGCAGATGCGATGAATCTAAAGTTGTGGGGCTTTTTTCCTGTGGAAAGGAAAATTAAAGAAACATAGCAACTTATCCATACCCTGGTTATTAGAGAGGTTCAGAGATTTGTAGTCCTTCTGAAGCTATATTTGCTTGACCTGGTAACCTCAGTGACTTTGTATGTTTGAATGGGGGGTCTTGAAACAAAGATCAAGGAGTGGCTGATAGAGAGGAAGGGGGTTTGTTAGGAATTTGTAAATGATGACAGCCTTTATTCTGGGGCGAACTAGGAGATTTTTTTACAGCAAGTTACAGAAGAAATATGTATGACTTACTGCCAGACATTTTATGTCAGACAATTAAAATTGTTTAGGAAAGCTGGGTATCAGAAACAGAATCGGAAAGCAGATCAGTCTGGGGAATTGTCCCATCTGGCAGCTGTCTGCAAGAAATCACTGCAAGCAAGAATGATCTTTTCTTTCCTCTGAATAATATATGCTTTCCCAAATTTTACAGCAGCCTTTTAAGAGATATGTATTCTGTGTTTCATTGCCCCCAGTGGATGCAAGTAAGCACCAGTGTGGAAAGATGGATCTCCAAACTGAAACAAAGAAAAGGATCATTGCCCTCCAGAAGTGTTATCAAATAGATGAAATTTCTCAATCTCAGATTATTTTATTTTTTTTCTGGCATACCAGATTCTTTTAGAAAATGTCTTATGGCAGAAATACCATGGGACTTGAAATGCATTTAACAACCATAACTTCCTAGTCTCTGCAGCCAGCTGCCTTGTGTCAGCTCCAGATCTCACTTGTAATGAAGAGAGCTATTTAATGAGCGTGTTTTCTCTGTCTGTTGTTTGTAGATCTTGAAAGGTCTGCTAGGGCTCTATTAAGAATAGAAGGTCTACTATCAGTAGGTTTAAGTTGTTATTAGATGGAGATGTACATGTCCAGTAGACACAGAGTGTAGGAGGGGAATCTGCGGAATTCCAACAAATTTTTGCTTCCATGTGTTCCTAGCCCTTCTTGCATGTGCTGAGGAAAGAAGTGATGACTCTGCCCGTTTTTTTTTTCCCTCTGCATTTGGAAACTTGCTTTTGGATTGGTGAGGGGAAAAAATGAGGAAAAAATTTAATCAATCTGGGCTTTCTGTATGAATTTTTAACTTCCTCCCTGAAATAAGTGCCTTTATGCAAATCCTGTGTTTCATTTCTTGTGACTTGAAAGAAGTATTTGAGAATATACATTCATTGACAGGTAGTCTTCCCTCTGACAAGCTTGAGTGGGTGGTGTAATACTTGACAGCTTGATTGGTAGTACAATTTTAAGTGTTGTGTTCATCATGAAAGAATTGTTGGGTGGTTTTTTTTTAATGTAAATTACTAGATACCACAGTTTTGTCTGAAGTATTTTTCCCTCTACTCGGAGCAAACTGCTGGCTGTTAGATGTTGAATATTTATTACTGAAACAGTCCTTACAGATACTATTTAACAAAGGGTGTTTAGGATAGCAAAAACTTATTTGCACGCAGAACTACTTACTTTATGTGGGAAATGTTTTTTGTATACAACTCATTTGCCATGTTTTGGCTTGTTCCAGCTTGATTATTTCCTTTTGGAAGTCATCAATGTTTTATTGACTGCCAGATGTATAGTAGAACAGACCTCTACAGTAACAAGCTGACTGGTTAGATACAGAATTATTTCAGCCGTAAGCCTTGGCTCTGTATGGCTGTATATATTCACACCCAAAAGACTCAGTATTTAGGGAAATAATTTATATAATAGGAAAAGAATTGTGGGAGTAAAAACAACTGGCAAATGATGGATGAAATAAATCAGTATGGTTTGTCTGTAAGTTTGTAGTTTAAGTTCTGTATTTTCAAGACAACAGTTTTTTTTTACAGTTATCACTTAACAGCACATCACTTTTGCGGTGCACCACAGCTGGGAGGTGGTGTCATATAGAGGGAACCGAACAACTGCAAGATAAAAACCCTCTGCAGAAGTTCAGACTATTCTCTGCATCGCAGAGACCAAGTTCTAGCTGGCCTACCTAACATCAAGACAAAGCTTACCTAATGAAGTCAGCACTTGGAAGCTTTAAAAAAAAATTCATTCAAATAAGGTATGCTAGAGAACGATCTTCCTGGAATCCTTTTCCTATAAAATAGCAGTGTAGTTTTGAAGTAGTTTATTGTATTTTGTTATTATTCTCATGCTGGTGGAAGTCATGCTTAATTTTATTTTTTGCAAAAATGCAATACTTTCCTCTTCTTGTCTGTCTGTGGTTTTGCTTCTGAATTGAGCACCACAGAGATCCATGTATTATTCAGTGTATTTCTCCAGTCATATATCCAGTGCTTCTGTCCTGGCTGTCCCTTCAGCATATGCTAATGCTAGGTCACATGCGGAATTTTAGCTGTTGTGATGGAGCTAAGGGACACTTTAATTGTGACCTAGGATTTGTACTGTGGTCTGCAATAGTGTGAAAACGTTATTCACCGGAGTCTTATACTCATAAAGAAATGTGTGCTGGGATACGAATTTTGCTCTGAAGGGAACAATACCTTGCCTTTCTGAAAAGAGGTTTTGCTTGTCCTCTGTTCACACAATTATTCAGAAATGAAAAAAAAAAGAACAAAAAGGCAGCCCTTCAATTCACCATGTCCCAAGGTGTTGAAGTAATGTAGTTTCAAATGCCTTTAGCGTAGTATCTCAGACTTTTTCCAATTTTAAGTTGAAGTCCCTTCCAACGAAGAGAAGATTGGATGGCTCAGTGATCATCATTATGACCTTAATAAAAGACTGAGACGAGCACCTTCAAAGCATTATTTGGTGTTGATATTAGCAAAAAGTCCATATTTATTTAAAATACTTTAAATATAACTACAATGGTGAACTTCCTTTGATCAAAATTTATTACTGTTTTAACTATAGTTGAACTGAGAGATAATATTTTAGAGTTGGATCTGATATCCAGCTTTTGGATATCGACTCTATTTATTATAACTATGTACACAGCTGCAAGGTATTATCTTGCTGTGTATAGGAAAAGTGCCTATTTCCTTGTTCCCAGAAATGGAAAAATGCATCTGCCACAGTTTTGCTCTGCAGATCATTTGCACATTTTCTGCTGAGACCATATTATGCAAAGATAAACTCCTAATACCACCACCATCACCCAAAAAATCCCCAAAAACAAATAGCCTTTGTCAAACATTTCACTTGAAATTATTTGTGTATCCTGAACAGAAGCATTATACAGGCAAAAAACTTAAGGGGATGTGAAACAATGCCAATGTTTCATTGCAAATCCTGGCCTCCTGTAATGTAGTTGTAATAGTGATGCACGCGTTTTGCACTGCTGTGTAATGCTGCATCCATTATGTTGTGCGAGCTTGTCATCTGTGCAGCTGCGTTGGTGCACGAACACAGAAGAAAAGAAAAACCTGACTGAGCAATTAAAAAGACCCTCCATAGAGACGAGGCCTAAAACTAGTTCTCTCCAGCCTGAATTTTTGTTGCTGTTATTGTTCACGTTGGTCATTCTCTAAGAATAGGAACAAAAAGGCTTTTGTATCTGAGTAAAGAATAGCATTTCTAACAAGGTGGAACCAGTAACTGAAAATTAAGAACCTGGTACTTGGAAGAACCAGGAGAATGGGGGAGAAGTGGAGGGGTCTTCCTGTTGGAGACATCTACTAATAAAACACGTGCATGAACACAGGGACACACGCAGTGTTCCATCCATCTTTATCCAAGTCTCACAATCGAGTTTCCCAGAGATTCGTGAGTTTTGCTTTGGCAGGTTGTTAAATGGATGACTACTTTGTCACATAAATTAAACTAATTTGAGACTTGAATTGCAGAATTGAATCCTGCCTGGAGTCTATGTCTAGCATTAACATTTCATTGACCACCTCTCCTAAATTTTAGGAGTAAACTCTTATTATACCCACTTTATCTCTGGAAAGAAGCAGACTTTTGCATTCGGTTTCCATAGTGAAGGAGGTGAGATGCTCTCAGGTCTAGTACAGCATGCTGAAGGAATCAGTTTAGCACAACAATGTCATCCACTGCTGCACTGTCAGTAAACCACTGTTTTCTTTGTATTTATTTGCATAAAAGGTGTTAGAAGTTTCCAAAACAAAATTGTAGAAAATAATGCAAATAAAATGTTAATGAAACCAAATTTGATATTATTGAAGACCTTTGCAGGTATCGGAGTAGAAAACTGGCACCTAGCTTTGTTGGTCAGGCTTTCTTTCAGGTCTCCTTTCGAGGAAAGATTTATGTAATCTGTAATGCACCTTGCATTGTACTTCGTATGTAGAATTACTGTGTGTCTGTTATTTAAAAAGTCTCTCTTCCAGGCAACTGTGCTCTGGTCGCTTCTGAGAAAACATGGTACACATCAGCTTGAACCTTATGCTCTTAGCAAACAAAGTGGTCTCATCAGCAGATCGCTAATCCTGTGCTCTAGTTGCGTGCTCAGCTGGACTGTTGGGAGGGAAAACGGTTATGGAAATAGTTTTTCATGTTTGGTGTATGTTTTTATTAGCAGATGCCCTGCCACTTGTCTTTTTATCTGCCCTGTGTAGTCCTCCAGTAAAAATGCATTTTACATGCAAATAATGATAATGAACCTTTGCAAATCTGTTTGACTCAGCTTTAAAGGAGCAGAACTGAATTGATTGAAGAAAGGGGATCCTTGACAAACTCAGGCTATGCAGTTCTTGATATGCTGCCTTTTTTGTTGCTGTTGTTTTTAATCCTAGATTTTTATGTAAAGAGTGTGTGGCGAGGGGGAAGTAGAGAAATACATACCTTGCTTTCTGTGGCTGGGTTTAAAGAGACTACAGTAATCTTATAAGAATACTCATTTGATTAACCAGTTCTTTAATTGCTTGAGAACTTGTATTGTTTCCGAAAGCAGTTCCACTCATGAACTTAGTTCATTATTAGTATTTTTTCAAATGAGGATTAGTTTTAATATAGTATGATGTCCTTAATTTTTTTTTCCTTTATATGGGAGATTTCTTTGAATACTGCATTTAATAAGTCATTGACATAGAAGAATAGAATAGTCCATTAACGAAATGAATGTTTGACAAGCATGATTTTTTAAATGTACATTGTTTTTTCTTTTCATATGACTGTAAAATTAAAAGTGCTTTTAGTGCAATTTTGTTTCAACAAATGGTGCTTTTAACCAATTGAAAAATAATGACTTTTTCTTTCTCTTAAGCAATTTAAATATTTTTATCAAGCAACTAGATTATTAGCTTAATATTTATCAGTTATTTTGACCAACAGAAAGGGTGGGGAGAAAAAAATCTGTGTTCTTAATATATTTGATCTATTATAAGCAAAAAAAAAACCTAAAATTTTTATATAGTACACCATATTCATTAATTTCTACATATAAAAGATATAATTTTGCCTTACTAATGCAAATCTGCATAAAAAAAACAATGTAAGGGAGGAGGGTGTAAGTCAGAACAGCTGAAAACTAAACACCATGCCTGTACAAGCTTTCCTTTGCTTCATGACACTTTTGGAGAGGGTGTCTGCAAAGGTAGGGGCAACAAGATGTATGGAAATGCAGGCTGCTTCAGGTAAAGTGACTATCCTGTCACAATTTGGTCTAATCTCTGAAAGTTTCCATACTAATGTGACTTCAATATTAATAACTTCAGTCTGAGGTTTTATTTTTTGCTGTCACAACTTTGCACTTTTGGTGAACTACAGATAAAAGTGAGTAGGTGGATGTATAACTATTTACATGTCACTTGACATCAGGTATGATAGTTTAAAGAAATGATTCTTAAAATTCTTTTGGAAGAAAATCAGGTTTAAGTCTGTTGCAAGTAACACGTAGAATTACTTTAATGAAGAACGATTAACAAGATAATTCTGAGTATTTGGTAGTCTACAAAATAGTCTTCGGATACAAATAGTCTGATATTTGTAATTTTCTGCTTCTCTCTATGGTTGGGTGGATGTGGGGGGGTGTCTGCACTATGCAGGTGGAAGGACTGCTTCTGCTTGATTTCTTTTCCAAAGTTCTGGTACCTCACAGGGACATGGAAAAAGGACATTGTCCAAGGTCATGGGCTGATTGTTTTCTTAGTCCTACTTTAGCTGGTTTTCATCTTCCTGCTTATAGTAATGTATTAGTGTTTGTGTAACACATGCACTGTCAGCATCATCTATATAATTCAAAACACAATGATGAAAATAGGGTAATTCAGAAAAAATATTTGGCCTGTCTTTTGGGATGACTTTAGGGTCTGTAGTTTTAAACATCTTTTTAATTTGTGTGGTATTAACTGCGATTTGATTTCCCTAAATTGGCAACAGTTTCTTCTTTCCTGGTGTGAGAAGCTCAGTTTCTTTTATTTTTATGGTTCTATGGTTATGTTTTTGTGCATGCTGTTGTTCCTCCTTTGTGATAGTGTTGATTTCCCGTTCGGTAGTTCACCTCAGACCAGCAGCTGAACTGCTTTACCATGCTTTTCTCTGGGCAGATGCGGGGCCCTTTGTGTGCCTGCCTCCCAACTTCCATCTTGCCTTTTGTCTCACTGGCATGGAAGTTGATCCCTCCCAAAGAGCACTGTCAAATGCACCAACTAGTGAAAGGGTGCCATCTCAAAGCTGGAGGAGAAAATCGACACGGTTCCGAAGGATGAGCCTGTCTCAACATGGCTGCTCAGCTAAAATATTAAAGCTGGTGGTGGGCAGTGAAACCCCTCTGTGCGTGCTGTCTTCAGAATTTGTCAGTGTGAATAACCCACGACCCTCTGACTGTATGCAAAGCAAGGAGCGCTGAATAACAGCTTTGTGCCACAGAAACTTAACACAGGGAGCAGGATTAAAAGCCGGGTTTCACTGGTTATTTTGGACGTTTAACATTCAAGTCCCGTGAAAGAAAGGAGCTCCTTATGACTCAGTTCCGGTAATTAGACGTAAATTACTGTCTTTAGGGAAGGTAAGGCAAGTTCTGCAGGACCAGAGGATACGGAAATTGTGATCGAGTGAGGGTTGTGCATGGTCTGGAAAAGGGTGACTAAGAACAAGTCCACACTGAACTTGGGGAGCTGACCCTAAAGTGTGGGTGAGTGGGGACTAAAGTCAGAATAATCACTTTTTAACCTCCAGCCGGAGTGTTTGTATTTTATTCTAAGATGACCGGTGTGACTGACCGCAGATGATGTGAACAGATGCAGTTCTAGTAAATCTAGTAAAGATTTTTATCTACTGCAGAAAGCTTTAAGCAATCTCCCTTTTAAAAAGGAGATTAGCCTTTGATTCTTAAAAGTTCAAAGAGAGATCCAAAATACTTCATGTCTTAAGGTTCTGAGGTAGCCCTGGGTCTCAATGAATTTAGCATCTCTTTATGATTTGTAGACTAAAAATACTATGCTTGTCACATATTGTCTAGCACGCCTCATCCTGAAAATTTTGATGCAGAAGCAGAAATGTAGAAGTATTAAGGAAATAAATGAATGTAGCTGTACCTGTTCTGGAAAAGGTAATAATTTGAGTTGAAGCTAACAATCCTTACGTTATATAGCATAGGGTTTTTTTCCCCTATTGCTTGCCAAATTAACAATATATAAAATGTATGATTTAAGAGACTTTAATTCTCTAAAAAGGATTTCTAAATGTTTTGTAATTTTGCTTGTCAGTTATTTCATATTCAGCAATGTACACCTTAGTAATTAAAAACAATAGCTATGTTCTTCCTTCTTTGCTAGGATTTTGTCCAAGGGCAGTAGCAGTAACAGGCTTCTGCCCTGTGCATTTAACAGTCATCACCACTTTTCCCTTCACCCCAACCCCCTGCCCCAAGTTGAATTCAGAAGTAACAAACTAGAGTAACATCTAAATGATTGGAGACAAGACAGTGCTGTAGTCCTTTCTGATACTCAAAGGCATAGAAGTACTTAGAGCAGTGTTTGACATGCTTTTTTTTTTTAATCTTGCTAACTAATGATGAAAGCCTCATTAAATACCAACAGAAATAATACAAAATGATGTGAAAGACATCCCTAAAAAATGAACATGGCGATTTTTGTTGTTGTTGTTCCTGCACTGTTACCTGTCTTGGCTGTTCAGTGGATCCTTTTTAGGTCCGAACAGTAAATCTTTCTGTAATTTCTGTGCTGTTTCTCTAAGAAGAGTTTTCTGCTCTTTTGAACAGTAATGTTGGTAAGTAACTAGGTTGGATATATGTAGAGAAACTAGAATTTGTGGTCTTGCCTCTTTTGATTTTTAGTTTCTTAAGTATTTGGTATTAAAAGAAAACAGCAGGTTGCTTAGCACCACTCAGAAGCCAATATAGCAAGTAGGAGGCTAGGGCAGGACATCAGATGACTTGTAAGTCAATATTAATGGCATGCAAAGTTTCAGGCTTCCTTGAAAAAGTGGGACAGAATCTAAAACCTCTAACGAAATGGTCAGACTGGGGCAACTGGCATCTAATGTGTTACAGAAAACATAGAAAGTTTTTACCAGTTGGCGTATCGCAGTTTGAAATGCAGGAAACACAAATCTTAGGTTTCTCTGAAGGCTTTTGTTAAAAGTATGATCTGATCTGTTCCTAAGAACTACTTTTGGGTTTATTTTTAATTTATATTAATTTTCTAACCCTTAAAGGACCTTTGAAGTAACAGCCTAAGAAGGACACAAACAGTTTCACAAATTTTCATACTCAAGAGGCATATCAAACCCTGAAGCACATACTTATCTGCAGGCATATTTGCTACTGGTGACTGAAAGCAGCTGTCTTGCTGCTGTTGTAGAGCTATAAAACCTTAACTTGTTCTGAGGTGTCCTATAATAACCAAGCAAAGTGATTTCTTTGAAGAAAGTGAATTCTTTCGTTCTTAGATCACAATTGTTTGGCTTATAAATCCAGTTTTAGCTTCATCAGGTACTTCAGTAAGTTAAAAAGGAAACTTTTGTTCTTCACTATGCAGTCTTAAGTGGTCGCTGTAAATCATCATTGTAGTCAGCATCATCAAGTAGTGACAGCATTGACGATACAGGATTGAAGATACTGTGTTTGTCTGTGCAGCTGAAAGGGCCTAACTGTTACCACTAAAGGTCATTTCTGAATGCAGAAGTAGTGGATATTTATTTTAATAACAACTTTTGCATGACCGGTGTTAAATGTTTCATATATCCAGATTGTCATAATGTTTTCTACAGATAGAAAGCACTTTTTTCTTTCCTTATTGCAACGCTGCCAGCTGGGAATAGCCTTATAGATATTATTGATGTGAGTCCTGTTTTATGCAGAACAGAATTCTGTGCTGATTCTTTCTGGTTAATAAATTTACCTTGTAGGCCATTTAGTGAAATGCTTATTAAATAAGAACTCTTATGAACTACATAAATCGTTTGAGAAGCAAATCTTGGAGCAGACCTAGTTTGCTGTAACAGCCTATGTCCCTCGTGTGTCACCTTCTGCATTGTGGGATCCTAATCTGATATACTGAAATACAGAAAACATGAGCCTAGTTAAGTCTGTAGTTACCAAGTTTCTGTGTGTGGAAGGCTGAGCCTAGCCCTTACTCCTGTGTCTGGGTATGTTTCTTTTCCCTCCAGTTAGTCAGTGAGAAAATGACTTTTGAAAAGGTTGGGTCAAAGTAATTAAAAATATGAATAATAGAAATGACAAAGTATTCAAAAATACATGATTTCTTTCTTAATCTTGAAGTACAAATAGCAGGGACACCTCTCTCGTACATAACTTGAACAGACCTCCTTCTAAGCAATGGATCCTCTACAGTTAGATATTTGTTAAGAATAAGTATGTGATCTCTTCTGCCAGCTTGTCTGAAGGGCTCAGCTTCCAGCTGCTAATTTTGTTCCCTTCTGTCTGTATGCATTTCTTATCTCAAATCTCAGAAGTTCTCAAAGAGAATAAAGGCTCTTTCTCTAAAAAAAGGAAATGGTCTGTCTTGAAGATTGGCTTTAGATGCATAGAGGGGTTTCTGGGATTGCCATACAGTGTATCTTAGCCAGTATTCAGCAGCCGGTAGCCTTTTAAAAAAAATCTGGATGGGTCCTGATTGGGAAGTGCCTCATCATTTTGGTCCAACTTCAGGCTTTGGTTGGCTGCTTGGCTAATTTGAGAGAAATTATGGGTTTTTCACAGTTTTAGTGGTTGTATAAGATCTTAAGACAAAGGGAAGAAATAGAAAGGTTTAGATGATTCAAAAAGTTTAAGGCATCTCTTCCACATCTTACTTGATATTTCTCTGTAATCACAAAGCACTCCTTTCCCTAAATGGTAAATCACAGAATGGAATTGTTTTGGTTGGAAAAGACCTTTAAGATCATCATCAACTCCAGCCATGAACTTGTCACGGCCACCACTACACCACACCTACATATGTTCTAAATACTTCCAGGGATGGTGATGCAACCACTTCAGTGGGCAGCTTCTTCTCTAGGCTAAATGACCCCAGTTCCCTCAGCTGCTCCTCGTAAGACTTGTTCTCTAGAACCTCCCCCAGCTTTGTTTACCTTCTCTGGACATGTCCCAGCCCCTCAATGTCTGTCTTGTAGTGAGGGCCCCAAAACTGAACACAGCCCTCGAGATGAAGCCTCACCAGTGCTGAATACACAGGGGCAGTCGTTTCCGTAGTCCTGCTGGCCACACTCATTCTGATATGAGATATTAGAGAATTGGCCCCAGTACTGAGCCCTGTAGAACACCACTTGTGATTGATTGAACTCCATTCACCACAACTCAAGACCCAGCCAGTTCTTTACCCAGCAAAGCATTATGTCAGTCCAAGCTGTATGCAGCTATTTTCTCCAGGCACTTGCTGTGAGGAACGGTGTCAAAGGCTTTGCTAAAGACCAAATAGACAACATCCACAGACATCCTCATCCACTAAGCAGATAACCTTGTCATAGGAGATCAGGTTAGTCAGGTAGGACCTGCCTTACATAGACTTACGCTGACTGAGCCTGGTCATTTGGTTATACTGTATGTGCCACATGATGGCACTGAAGATGATGTGCTCCATAACCTTTCCCAGTACCAAGGTCAAACTCCTAGGTCTGCAGTTGCCTGAATCCTCCCACTGCCCTTTCTCTAGATGGGGCCTGCCTTTCTCACATTTGCTAACCTGCTGTCAATTGGGACCTCCACCAGGACTGCTGACAAATGACGGAAAATGGTGCGGTGAGCACTTCTGCCAGCTGAATTGGAAACTTTGCACTATTTTATAATTGAGCTTAGTTCAATGCCTTTTATTGTTCATATTGTCCTTGCCACTGTAGCTCTGGGGTTATACTGAGAGTGAAGAAGATTGTCTGTACCATGTAGATAATGCTCTTTGTGGAGATGTTGCTTCCCAGCTTGTCTGCAGTGCTTAGCAGCATGATGTCCAGTTCTTAAACTTCAGATTTACATTTTGAAGGTATATCTTACAGGTTATGGGAGGAGGAAGAGATCATAAAACAGCCAGCAGTCTCTTCTTATGTGAGCCTCTGAGTTTGCAGGGTCCCTTCATTGGGAGGGGAGCAGGAGCTGGTGGCACAGTAAGCACACTGTGCCATCTGAGAATGAGGCAAGAGGTACAGTGAAATGGTCAGGTGACGGTGATGTCTTTATATACACATTGAAGCTAAGTGCATTGCAGGCTGAATGCAATAGGAACCTGGGATTTTTATCCGATTCATTACTCTAATAATTTGTTGTGTTCTCCTCTTTCCAGTGCTACCTCCTTCCTGCTTCCAGCTGGCACATCTTCTCATACTAGGCCTTATGCCCTTGTTTTGTGGTCTTTCACTATTATTTGTATTACTGTTTCACACTTAGCTCATCGCAGTTTTTTTCAAAGGCCTGTTAAAGCTTCCCTCTGGATTCTTCCTGCTCAGTTGGGTTCCGCTCAACAATTTGTGGGAGGCTTTTTGTTTGTGCCCATCAACTGCAATGCAAACTAGAGGAGTTGTTACTCCTTGTCAAGTGTAAGTGGCAGCACTAATTGTGACCCGTACTGAGTATATCAGCAAGGCTATTTCAGATCTAGTGGTAGGAGCCTTTGCCAAGCCAGCTGGTATCCATTCAAGGTCAGGACTCGTGTACGAGTCCCCAAGGGACAAGTACAGAGATATCTAGCTGTAGCTCACTGGAAGGGTTATATCAGATCAGAGACTTTTGAAAGACTGGTCACCCTTAGACACTAACTCTCATCTAGACTATTTTACCTGTAGGCAGTCTCAACCTCAGAACTGTAAACAAATTTTTCAGCAATTTTTCCCTCTGGATATCTGCATGTATAAACCACTTCTGATCTATACTGACTCACTCCTTTCTCAGAAACAGGATCTCGTTTCAGTCTAGTTAATCTTACTAAGGAAAAAAAAAAAACTGGTTCAGTGTAAAGTTAAATTTTTTTATTAAAAAAAGAAAACTTCCCCCAAAAGACAATCCCAAAATCCCTGAACCTTGTTCCTCCTTGAGGATGGCTGTTCTTTGACTTTGTGGAAACGCTTGCATAGGTGCATTAGACCATTTTAAAAATACACATGGTATTAGTGGGGCATGGGGTTTTCTTGTAACTTGAACTAGTTTATTTTATCATCACTAGCCAGTATATTTATTTTGTGGATGACAAAGGATCTTCATGATTTAAATTTCCTTGCAAAACTCCCTTAAAGCATTTTCACAAGTTTCTACTTGTTCAGTGCAAACGCTGAGAAGTATCAGAGAAACAATGTTAGCTGGGATCGGAGCTTCCCCCCAAATGTACGTCCAGAACCACTTGATCTTTGTTTGCTGGTGGTTTGCACAGCAACCCTGGGCAAATCTTTTGACTTTGTACGTTCGCCATTTCCTTAGTTCCAAATAGGAATACTTGCCCTACCGAGAATAACATTGTGAGGATTTTGAAACAAAAAAGGGTTTGTGTGCCTCAAATCTCATGTCATTTTTTCTGAACTATGCGAATCAGCCTAATGAAAGATACTTCTTCATATAAAACTTTTCCTTCGTTGTTAAGCATCTTGTGTGTGTTATCTGGCTTTTGGCCTCTCCAGTGGAGAGAGAGTTATTTTTAGATGGCAGTTTGCCCAGCACATCTTAACCCTTTAGGAAAGCAATTTGTCTTTCAGTTGACTACAGAAAGCACCCAGATGATGAGACGTTTGGACACATTATGAAATTAATTCTGCCATCTTCAGCCAGTCATTGCCATCTTGAAAACATTTGTATTTTATTTGATAAATTGAACAGAAAATGGGGTGAAAGATATGCCAGATACTTTCTAGAAGTCTGCTGCTTTGGAGAATCAGCTGAAGGTACGAACCTTTGCATAAGTCCTACAACATCAGCAGCAGCTGCATATCAAGAGTTAAAAATATGAAGGTCACTTAGGTCTTGAGATAGATAGCACTCAGAGTTCTCTATGGCATTGGTATGTATCCACATATATTTATTAGTACGTGTGCATTGAACGTAAACATATATAGACAGTGCAGATATTCTAAGATACAGGAAAAGCTGTTGCTTTGCATCCTGAGTATGTTCTGCATTTTTTCTGTGTCTCTAACTAGTAACAATATCCTTTTAGGGGTAAACTGTAATTCATAAAATATACTTGTTAAAGGTCCTTTTGAATGTGTGTAAAGTTTGTTCTGTATCTAGTTCTTAGTTTTGGATGAAGGCCAAAGAAAAGATTTTTTTAATAGAAATAAATTAATACAAAAAGTTTCAATTCACTTGTAGTCTTTTATTCTTCTGTTCTACTCTCAAAATGGAAATTGAGCTTTTAATATCAGTTACAGATACAGTCTTTGAAAAAAAACCAAATTTTTTTCAGCAGTATTACTACTAAACTTTGACTTCTTACCAGAGAATTTCTAATGGAGGAGTGTGATTGCTATGGAGTAAGTGTAGCAGTAACCCATATATTTTGAAGGTTTAAATGTTGAAATAATTTTGAAAATAAGATTCCTGTCCATCAGACACTTGAATAGCTCTCCTGTGAGAACTGAAGTGGTTCTGAGTCTATTTAACAGCTTTGCAGGCAACCAGATCTCTTCTGTGAAGTGTACTTAGCTGTGTCTTTAGTTGAAAAGGAACTTGTCATACTTGATGTTATGAATTTTGCATTACAGAGGAAAAACATTTAATTGTTAATGTATAGTTTATTTGACATTACAGAGTTTAAGCAGTGATTTACCCCCAACTCCATGAGTTATACACACCTGTAATTTGGAAGCAAATTGGAAGACCGTTGATTATAAAACTAGCACTCCTGTTGCTTCTGCTTAGCAAGCTGTTAGGCATGCAGTCAGTGTCTGTAATATTTGTTATACACCAGGATTCCCATTTTGCTTTTCTCTTATGTGTATTTTCTGTATGCTTCAGCTTTGAATCTCTGTTCCTTCCTGTACAGTGATATTCTCCGTGAGTGTCAGTGGGAGTAGAGCAGAGCTGACAGTATATAATTCTGGTGAACTTCCCTCTGCTTCGGTGACACAATCCCACAGCAGGCACACAGGCTCACTTTGGTGCTATTTTCCTTTTTTTGGTTTTTTGGAGGGGTTGGGTATTTTGTTTTGCTTTTTTTTGTTTTGTTTTTTAATCTGCACAGTAGAAAAGGGATTTTGCTGCAGAAAATGGGGAAGTCATAGAATAAATACACAGATTTTAAAAAGAGTAAAATGAACTAGAGGAAATAACATTAGAATATAGTATTAAGAGGCTACTCTGATAAGTTTGAAGTGATTTTTCTTATTACTTTCAAAGCAGATAACTGAAGAAAGCAGTCTTTCATAGATAACTTCTTTAACTTGCATCTTCTACCCCTTTTTTTTTATCCTGCTAGTTTCTACCATGGGAACAGCATGGATGTAAATACCAGCTGGAGCTATAACAGTGATCTTAGCAGCAGGAGCATAAAACTTAGGTAATTCAGCAACTTTATGAATATGCGGATGTGTTAACAGTTTAGGACTGCATCCCCACGAGGAATTTGCATATGTCCAGTTTGAAGCATATAAATAGTCTTGTTGACTGAGACTATTTATATTGATTAAAA
>VXBZ01005879.1:530942-582267 GCA_013399135.1 Heliornis fulica | reverse complement strand
AAAAAAAAAAAAGATTTTTGCTAGTTCAGGCTTTGCTTTCCAGTCAATCAGTCAAATCCTACAAACAACCTCATATGGTGTATCTACTAGCTAGGGCTGTAAAATGCACTTTCTGATAGTGTGGTATAATACTGTGTATGTTTACATTGCAAACATGTTGTTCCATCTTGATCACCCTTTGTCTCTGTGATTCTCTGTTAAAATGAAGGTTTGGCTTTCGAAAATTGGAAACAGACCTGGGTTTAGAATTGTATCATAAACCATGCAAGCCCTTAATGCTGAAGTCTAAATAAGGAACAGAATTCCCATAAAGCAGAGTAATGGAAGCGTGTCGATCCTGCTGCAAAGAACGAGAAAACCTGTTCTACTTAGTAATAAAAATTCCTATGTGCTGATTTGCAAATATTTATTTTGGGCATCTGGTGAAAATTTAGTCCATTGACTGATTATAGATGATACAGAAAACATATAAAGCTTTATTACCCACCTGGTAATAGGTGCGCAGTTTCATTCACTTCTATGAGAAAAGGAAGGAAAAAAATACCCCAGGTTCTAGTTTTCACAGTTTATGTGTTTTTTGTTGGTTTTAGGTTTTGCTTTGCCAAGACCAAGTAGGTGGGTCAGTGGTAACTTGAAATTTGGCAGTCTGTGTATGTCAGCCTCATGGAACACTGACCCTTACCAAAGGTCTGGGACATTGAGCTGCAGTGATACTCTAAATTTTGTGCTGGGGCAGAGGGAAATGCTCTCTAAGGAACTAACCTCTAATTTGCTGCTCCCAGCTTTGCTATGGTAAAATAGTTTTAACAGATGTCTGATAGGCTGAGGGCACAATGGAACAATTCAGCTATCAGTAAAAGTATATCTTTTCAACTGTACCTAGCTATAAATAGATGTTGTAGAAGATCTTAATTATAGTATGCCTTAAATTTAGGTTTAGAGGTTTCAGGGTTTGTTTTTTTTAAGAGTCAAGAGGAGAATTTTGTGTGTGGTTTTTGGTTTTTGAACTGGATGTAGGGAGAGATAAAAGGCTTGCTAAAAGTTTGCTTACCATCTGTATGAATTCTGGTCATGTAATTAGTTTACCAAATAAATGTTCATGGATTCAGTGTGTAAAACCATCTCATGTTCTAATTTTCAGCTGCTTTTCAGAGTGTCCTCTCAAAGAATGAGGTATGCAGTGGACTGGCATCAAACCTGAAATGTGATTTTGGTGCAAAAGTATATGCAACTGTCTAGCTTGTTTATTCTTCAGCTTCTCTGCCTGTTGGGATGTGTTTCTTGTGCAACATTGTGAAATAGATGCAGGTTTTTGTTGTGTGTTTTTGTTAGTGGTTTTTGGGAGGGGGATGTTTCTAGGTTTTATCTAGGTTTTATTTTGGGTTGTTTTGTTTTCTTTTTTACAAAATGGAAGGGGATAGAAAAAAATATTGCATTGTATATTCTGCCTCATGCATCATCTTAAAAATACTGTCCTGTGTTTTTAAGCCTGGTCTTTACTATTGGGATCAGTGTACAAAATGGTGATAGCACAGCTTGATTCCTATAAACTTCCTATAAACTTCACAGCAGGAATCATGATACCGTGATTGTGGAATTCACCTGTATCTATCTTAGAGGCCCCCTTTATGGGAGACAAGATCTTTTGCTGCACCACTGGTGTTCCCTAACCATTTTAGATAGTTCGGGTTTGAATTTTAGTAGAAGGAAATACACTGTTTTTTTCCTCAAATCCTACTGAACCCTCCTGTCACATGCCTCAGGTACAGGAGGTAGCTAAAGCAAGGTATAGGTCAGCTGTACACAGAGTGTATCGATTTACGCATCATCAAAGAAACTAAATGATGCATCAAAGAGGCATTTTTTTTTTCTGCCAGGTTGGCCCACTCTGGAAAACCAACAGAGGTTTCAAATTTGTACTTGCACTGCTGATTATTTTTTAAGTTCGTAGTGGCGGATTTGCATCATACATTAATAGATGTACACAGTGTGCACCCCTTCAACTTGGGAATGTCTAACAAGTCAAAGACTGCTCTTCAGAAAGAATAACCAAGCACTGGTCATTAGGATGCTGCAACCATAACTACTCAGTCCACATTCCTTGGATTTTTGGCTTGTACCCAAGAAAAAGTGGGAATGCTGGGTAGATCTTGTTTGTTTGTATGGGCCCATGACATTATAAAAAAATTACTTCTTAGCATCAACCTGTTCAGGAAGCCTCATGCTGTGAACGTAAACCAGTATGGACAGCAGTATGTCCTGTTCATGGGATGCCTACACAAGAAGATATAGCTGCAGGATACTGAAGCCTTAGCAGAAAAGCACCACAGACTGAGCCCAAGAAAGGGTACAATCATTTGCTGCCTTGGGTGGTGTGTGAGTTATACTTACTTTCTGGGGGGACAAGATATCTGGATACTTTTAACTTTGCTGAAATTGGAGGCTCTGCACGTTTGGTCTGATCTGGATATGCCTAAGCTATGTGATGCCTGAAATGAGATTTCCAAAATCCATATTGGGAAATGTATACATAGCTTGATTTTTTAGCAGTACCAAAAAACACAGCTGCTGTCAGCAATTCAGTTAATACAATATACTGATTTGCATTAGTGGCAAGACAGATGGGATGAAATTAAGAGAGATGGTGATCTTTAAACTGTCTAATTGCATAGGCAGATGTGATTTGGAGAAGCACCAGCAGCAGTTGATCACATCAGGTGGAGTGTCTTGCATTATTTGAACCAGTTTTCTGCTGTTGCCAGTCATCCCTCTGAAAGGGCAGCAATCATCTACTACAGATGTGTATTTTTACATAAAGATGTTGAGAGGTCTTCTAAGACGTGATGGTGGTGTTGCTTATTATTCCAGTATCCCCTTGTCAGGTACCTATTATTTTCCATTTTATAACCCTTCAGAACAGACTGGGAAGGCAAGGAGTTAACAACTTCTTCCCTCCTTTTCAGTCGACTGTACTGACAAAGCCAGAGGAGCAGCTCGATAGAAGAGGAGGTTATGATGTGGAAAATTATCAATTTTTCCATGTTCGTCTCATCTTCACCCATCCTGCTGTCAGTCAGAACTAAATGTTGATATATCATGCACAATTTTTGGTGTACTCACAGAATTTGAAAGTGGGAATATAAAAGTTAGCAGCTCATGAAATCAGGAAATTTATAAACATTCATGAAAGCATGCAAGCTATGGCAAGGTGAGACCTTCCATCTCTTGTTGGGGCCCTGGCCACGTGCAAGGGATCCTGACCTTGCCTCAGAGCCTAGGAACAAAGAAACTGCAAGGGGAGTGACCCGAGAAGATTGAGATTCGCGGGCTTTATGCGTTAACCAATCAGGACTGAGTATTTGTTGCGTAATCGGAAAACTATAACCAATGATAAGTTCACTCTTGTCTCGGATGTTCCCGGGGACTGGGACCAAAGGGTATATAAAGATGTGTGAGAGGGGAAATAAAGGGATTTGAATCTGCACCACGTTGATGTGTACTTTCACCCCGGTCCGCGCCGTAAAAGCGGGCTCCGGCAATCTCTTTTTTTTTTTTTTTTTGTAATAGCTACAACCCCTGTGATTCCTTTGCAAGTAACACTCAGCATCACACCTGTCCTACAAGAGGACTAGATGTGGAGACAGGCAGCCAGAACTCTGGCAGCATGTATATTTAGGCTTGTATCTTCACACTATCCAGCTAGACCAGAGTTGTTAGCATTTAATTCTAGTACTGATAGGTGCATGTGACAGTGTGTGTCTAAAACCTGTAGTAACTATTGTTGTCATGGCATCCTACCATTTAGGGCTGAATTACTTATCAATGAAAAATACTGTGAATTGAGAAGAACTTTGTACACAATGCAAATATTACAGTGCAGTATAGAAAAGATCTGCTCGGAATGAGTGCCCCTTTAGTAATAGGCTTCCCTCTGCAAGCAGGTTAAAGGGGGACAAAAAATATATGCTTGGCCTATCTCTTCACAAAGCTAGGATCTGATGGAGTTTGGTATGGAAGTTGCATGTTACAGTTAGAAGTGTTACTTAGTAACTGGGATAGGAATGATTTGCTGCTCATGGTCTCTAAAAAAACAAACTTGCATGGAAATTCTTTTCCACGTGTATCCCAATTGCAGGGAGACAGAAGTTGTTGTTTCTGTAAACTACACTCTAAATGTCACAGGCAATTCCTGTGCTATCTGCTGGAAACAGATCTGGCTGTGTTACCTCAAAATATGTTACTAGATTTCAGCCTACAGCTGGGAAGAAGCCTAGCAGAAGACCACTTGGATAGATGGCAAGAGTCCCCAGTGCAGCTCCAGGGCTGTTGCACAAACCAGGAGAAACTGCTTGCTTTATTTCTCTTAAAGATCTCTAAGTGGAAGGGTTTAACGCTTGTGCAGAGATAAACTTTCAAGTGAGCAAACATGAGTCTTGTTTGCTGGAGCTGCCATGTCTGTGTTCCCAGGGATAAAGGGTGCTCTGGGGTTGCATAAAATGCTGTCCGAAGCAAGTGTGGATTTCTACCTCAATGAGCTGGTCCTTATGCCAGCATTCTCTGCATACCCATCCCAGGGAGGCCCTCCTCCATAAGCTCCACATGAAAGAGAGCAAACTAAAGAGCCTTAGAAAGTGCATCCAGCTTTTTGTTTCCTTTGTTATCAGTGCAGTGTGTTCTGGTGTCTCCAAGACAACCATGTCTAAAAGGCTGACTGCATCTTTCACTGCTGCTCTATAGTGAGCTTGCTGAGATGGGCTGTGAAGGCCAACCTCCAGCCAGGTTTTATCCATGAGTTTTCTGGGTAGTACCTAAGTACTTTACGTGCTTGCTTCAGTTTCAGCATTAATACAAGAATTAAAATTTGGTTTATTAGTTTCAAAGCTAACTATTTTGGGGTTGTCCTAGCTCGCCTTTCTTTGAATACTTGTAATGTGCAGTTAGGATGTTCCCAGTAGCGCCTACAACAATGCTGGCTTTCTTTGCATTTCAGGCCCATTCTGTATCTGATAATAGATGCCTTCCTGCCACTGAATAGAGATGTACTGAATCTTGTGTTCTGCGTGCTCTTTGTTGCCCATGTGTGCTGCCTTCTTGAGTGATTGCTGGTTTCAGATTTAAGTTTAGATAGCCAAAATACTTAAGTTTTAGGATTTATATATAGTTGTTTTGGCACTTGGTAGACATGCAAATGTGCAGAATTGGGATTGGGGAAGGGGAGGAGGGAAGAGCATTTGTGATACGTGTTTCCGGAGCAGCAGAATCACAAGTCTTTTCCAGTTCTCATCTGCCACAGAATTCATCTCCCTCTGTGTCCCGTCAGGGTAAGGTAGTTCTCTGCCACTTGTTTAGAGAAAACTGGTGATGAAATACGGCCTCAAGGGCAGCTCGTGTTGTCTCCCATGAGGTCGAGGGCTTTGGGAGCTACAGGTGTTCTGTTTCCTTACAGTTGTCTAGGAGAAGCTGGATCCAAGACTGGTCTCTTGGCTGAAGTAAAGAGTAGTTAAAGACAATATCATTACTTGTGGTTTTGTAGCTTCAACAGTCAAGAACAGCACCCCATCCCTGTGATGAGCCTTGTCAAGGTAGTTAGCATGGGCATCTGAAGGAGTAAAGCAACTGTTTTTCTTACTGTTGCTGTTAGAAATGGCTGAGACCCATATGTTCTCTTTTGGCAAATTCCAGACTGAGTGGCTGCAAATTTGTTCTATTAGCAACCTCAGTGTACTGTAAAAAAGACAGAGATAAACATCTAGATAGGTAACACTTATATATGTTGGGAAATCTTTATTAAGGATCTTTTGTCAATTCTGCTAGTGTTATGTATGCCTTGAAATCTGTCTGAGATCCTGAAGATGCTGCATCCATTTAGTGTTTGCTGTAGACCATTTATTTATTTGTATGTCAGAATCCAATATCTTAAAGATAAAATAGATTTCTGCAAACGTTGTGTTGATATAGATGAAAGGGTAAATAGGGACTTGCCTGCAGACAGCAGGAAAGGACTTGAAATAAGACAGCATTAGTAGAGCTGTGGTTTGCAGCAGAGCGAATGGGCTCAACCTGTGATGTGGGTCAGCCAGGACTGTTACAGCAGAGGCATTTTCCCCTTGCCTGCATGCAGTTGTTGAGACCAGTCATGTATTCCCTTAGCACCAGCTGTTTAGAAACAGTTCCTCTGGTTTTCTACCCAGGGTCTCTACAGAGCAGCCTAATTGAGGGGCAAGGGGATATATTGTCAAGAAGGATGGAGACTGACACATGCTCCATGTTTTGACGGCTGTGATTTTCTTCTCCCCACCGCATTTTTTTGTTAGTTATGAGAAATTTTAGGAAAAGCCATAGGAGTAAATCCTCTATTCAGTGGAAAGCTTCCAGGAGGCATCACAGACCATTTTGTAGCTCCTTTTAATTTCTGTGGGATGCTGTCTTCACATTCTCATACGTACCAAACTCTTCCAAATCAACACCAATGTGTGCAACCTGCTCTAGGGAACCTGCTTTGGCCAGAGGGTTGGACTCAATGATCTCTTGATGTCCCTTGCAGCCCCTAAAATTCTGTGATTCTGTGCAGCACTGTTTCTGGCATCTGCTTGTATCCTTTCAGGACATTCTTTGCAAAGATTGATTTTACTCTGGAAAAGCAGGCCTTTGGTTATTGATGTATTTTAAATTCTATCTATCTATCTATCTATCTATCTTTTTTGTTTAACTTTCAAATGATGCCACAAGTAAAAATTCAAGCATCCTTTTCTGTAGCAGTCTCCTTTTTAGTAGACACTCTACAAGAATTTTAACAGCAGTGTGGTAAAATAATGCCTAGAAGTTGGAGGGGAGGGAGGAGGAGAAAGTATGTTTATCTTAATCTTTTTGTTTGTTTTGGGGGTTTTTGTGGGGGTTTTTTGTTTGGTTTGGTTTAGGCTTTCATATAGACTTCTAAGAACTTATGGTTGATTTGATTTGACTTAGTACATTAACAGGTTATGCCTCGTTGGTTCAGGCTTTTCAGGTCCTGCTTAAATCCACCCTAATACTGTGTCTGCCCTCTGTTAGTTGCTCAGTTGCACCATAAATAATTTGTTTCATGTGTATGTAATGTTTTTAGTAAATTGACTGATGTGGCCATTGAGTTATATAATGAGGATGACCTTGAAACTATAATTAGTTGTAATCTACTATGCGTTATTAGAATAACCTAAAAGACAAAGCGTTTTTTCTGAGTTATTGTATTTAAGAATCACAATTTATAATCTGTTAAATGTTTTATCATTTCAGTGTTTCATTTTAAATGAACAGTTTTGTTTTTGAAAGGTTCCTCTCTGTAAATGGATCAGTGTTAGCCAAAGTCACCTTCTTAGTCTTCAAAGAATGTAATATTTTACAATTTACTTCAGTTTTAGGGGTTCTGACAAAAATCTCATTCTTTCCTAGATAAGGGTTGGAGGGAAGATAAAATGATCGTTCTAGTTTATTACGGAAATTCTCTGTTGTCACCAACTGTGTTGTAATTTCTCATTCAACATGTGATAGCGGTGCAGCATAAACTACATAATAGTCCATAAATAAGCTTTAAAAATCCATATTTCTTTTTTTATCATGGGTAATGCCTGCTAGTGGGCGCTGTCACTTCTGCCAAGCTGTAAATAAAGATATTCAGCTGTTTTTTGCCTCCTCCAATTTTCGATGCAAATCCTTAGCCTGAGGAAGAGGAATCTGTGTGGCACTAAGTTTTTCTATGAAGATGAGGACAGATTCTTGCTCAAATTGTAAATCTTTGCTAGATCACCTTGCCTAAATACTGAGTGTTGGATTTGTTTGCCTGCTTTTTGTTTGCTTGTTGAGTGGCATGCTTAGTACTCTTTCTGAGTCTGATATGTGGACTAATTGGGGTGAGGGGAGAGAGAAAGATATAAAAAGTGTGCAGCATGTAGTGTACCACTTGGCAAACTTTAGATAGAGACCTGGGACTCAGCTTGATTTCCCCAGACACCAGTCAAGTACAAATGCTTTTATAGCTTTCACTGCCCATGGCAAGCTGGAAAGAATTACCACCCCTCCTAGTCAAAAGCCACTTGCACAGTAAACAAAATAGTCACTAAACAATTTGCTGCCCTTGATACTTTGCTGACCTGTGTGACCCCTTGTCCTGCGTGCATGGCAGAGCTGCCCCTGCAGCGATGCCACTGGAAAACTCAGAGCTACAGCCTTTCTGTGCCATTGGATGTTGTACTCTCAAGCTATGTGTTTGTGTGTCAGAGCATAAATTCCTCTTCCGAGGAGAGGCTGAGATGGCTTTCTCTTGTATGGAGGCTGAGGTCTGTAGCCGTTACAGGGGGATCTGAAACTACTTGTGGCTAAGCTCAGTGCTTGCCCTGCGCTGTGTGAAACTGCTTGGCCTCAGCCCTGGTAGCGGTACCAGTGCATCCTTCTCACCTCTCATCCCTGGACCTCCTTTTTGCTTCTGAAGGGAAACTCCTCTAGTGTGACTGGTGAGGGATATTTCCCAGGGTTCCCCAGTAAAACACATTAATTGTGTTAGGGATAGATGCTATACTCTGTGCTTCCTTTACTGGGCAGCTTTTACCTTAGATCACAGACTGGTTTGGGTTGGAAGGGACCTTTAAAGGTTCCAGCCCCCCTGTCCAAAGCCAGGGACACCCTCCATTAGCCCAGGTTGCCCAAAGGCCCTTCCAACCTGGCCTTGGAACACTGCCAGGGAGGAGGCAGCCACAGCTTCTCTTGACAACCTGTGCCAAAGCCTCATGGGGAAGAATTTCTTCTAACATCTAATCAAAATCTACCCTCCTTCATTTTAAACCCATAACCACTTGTCCTATCACTAGACTCCCTGATAAAAAAGTCCATCTCCAGCTTCCCTGTGAGCCCCTTTTAGGCAATGGAAGGCCTTCTTTCAGGTAGTAAAGGCTGTCATAAGGTCTCCCCAGAGCTTTCTCTTCCCCAGGCTGAACAAGCCAATTCTCTCAGCCTGTCTCCAGCCATCTGGTCATCTTCGTGGCCCTCCTCTGGACTTTCTCCAAAAGGTTTATATTCTTATTATACTGAGGACACCAGAGTTGGACACAGTACTCAGGTGGGGTGTCATGAGAGCAGAGGGGTGAACTCACCTCCCTTGACCTGTTGGTCATGTACTGTATTGGATGCATTTGAAGCTACCAAAGAGTTTGTTGATAGTTTATGTCTGTGTTTATCATCCAAAGTAAGAAGAGGAAATAATCAAATCATAACTACATGTGCATAGTATTTATGAGCAGATGAGAAATTCAAGGTTTGCTATTGTTCCAGTAAATGTAATAAAGTGCTGTTGGGAAACATAAATATATCTTTGAAAAACTTGGTAAATTAATTTTTTTAAAAGCATCGGTATTTTACAGCAGTTAGGCAGTATCAGAAATCCATTTGGTTTTGATGAACTAGTCCTCTAACTCGAAGTTTTGTACATTTGCTGGTGAAGCCTTCTAAATGCATTTCATGCTCAGACAAAAAAAAAAATAAAGGACCAAACCTTATTTCGTACGTTAATAAAAACCCCCATATCTCAGTCTTATGCAGTTGATGACCACAACCAAAAAAAGTATACAAGATTTTTTTTTTTGTTTTTGTTTTTAAACCTGCTACCTAACTGAAAAGGCATTTAGGGAAAAATGGATCATTTCTGTTTCCATCTAGAGAAATGATGTAGATTTTTTTGTTCTCAAACATTACATTTTCCCTTCAAGTCAGTGAGCACTAGTCTCAACTATGCTTTTGACATGATGATTCTACAAAGAGAGAATGGTCCTATTTGACAAGAGAGAAAACATTTCTATGAATCATACATGTTTATTTAAAAACAAACAAACAAAAAAAAAGAAAACACAAAGATTTCTGTACATAGTTTGACTGGCGACAGGTTTTCTGGACTCCAGAGTGGTGTTTTGTTTTTCATAATTCATTCTTATGCTTACTCAGTATTACTTTGCATTTTTTCTTTATAGACCTTTGTGCTGATTTCTAATTCCTCCTTGTAAGTCTTCCAAATTTTGATCTTGCCTGTTTGTTAGAATGATTTTGAGAATTGTTTCTGATAGTATGAGTAACAATCATTCTTCATCCATCATTAGGTAAGCACATCTCTGGTTGTGGTGGGTAGAAAGCATTTGACTTGACTAGTGTAAAGAAGTCGTACGTTCCTCGTAAAATACCATGTGGTAAGCTGTCCCAAGTGAAGAAGATCCATTTCCTAAGGCATTCCTGTTTGTCTTAGCTTTTCCACCCTGCATCAAGATTTTGGTAAGACTGTTGTGTCGTCTACCTTTAGATCTGAGACTTTTATCCTCTCCCCATCTTTCACATTTGGGAGAATAATAGAAAAGATTTCATTGGCACCTAAGGGACAAGGACCTACATAGCAATAGTGTGTTGCACAGGACAACTTGGATATATTTTATGATAAGCATAAGTAGGAAAATACAAAGGCAGAGAATGGAGTTATATATAGAACACAGGTTAAGAAAAGATGTGGTTGAGACAAGTTACGTTAAAGGGAGCTTAATACTAAAACAAGTTAACATTGCAATTCTTGGGAGGGGAGGGAATAAAGGCAAAAAAATCTTACTGGATCTGAAGATAAGCTGATGTAAAATCAAAGCTATTCAGCTGTGTGTGAGGCAGTTGAATGGGATTTGTAAATAGATTGAATGCAGTTACTGGTTTTTATCTTGAGGGCTTTTTGAGTACCACAGATAAATCATGGTTGCATGACTAATACATTAGATGTCTCAAGTTATTCGTTCCTTTAGTCTTCAAAGAAAAGTTGAATTGTAATATTGAAGACATCCAGCAACAAAAGAGTTAAGGAAAAAACCCATAGATGGGTGTTACCAGATTTTTGGAAATCAGTAAATTCTGTCTGTAATGGACAAAAAGCTAACAGTTGCACTTTGAGTGACATGTCTGCATTTAAAAAAAAAAAAAAAAAAAACAAAAAAAACCCAAAATGGTACTGTGATGAACTTTATCAGGATATTAACTTCGAATAAAGGACAGCAGCAATGCTGTGTGCTTATGATCCAAAAGTCTTTTCAGTTTTACCCAAATGCCTTTCTCTATACCCAAGTTACTGTATGTAATTCATTTCAGGCATCACTTATGTTCCTTGGTAATTTTTCTGATTTACGATGCTACTAAGCATGAATCTTTTAAGACCTTCATATGAATATTACTCTTTTATGACATCATAGTCTGTTGTCTTTTGCAATATCCTTAAGTTATGTATACAGTAGTATTGTTGAAAAATGAACGTGACTTCTAGATGGAGTTCAGTTTTCAGTGTCTCTTTGCTTTCCCTTGGCAGTGTATCAAAGCAAAGTAATACTGTCTTGGTGCCAGTATTTCAAAATGTGGCTCATATGTTTAGTGTAAGGTCAGAGCAGTTCCGTTTCACTTGCTGCTTCTTCCTGCTGCTGGGGAGGCTGCTTTTAGTTTGCAGAAAAGCTTTTCTTATGGGAAGGTGAGCTTTATATACCACGATGTGAGCCCTGAGAGGCAAATAGAACAATGCATCACTCATTTACAGTAGGCATAGCCCGATGCAGTGAGTTACTCTGGACTCAGAGCTCTCAGCTGAGACAGCTGCTCAGGTTGATTATATTCCTTGCTAACCTGATTACCTCGTCAAAAATGTTAGACACCAGCCATGTGAACTTTCCACTGGGCAGGAAGGTCTACAGCAGCATCCTTGTGAACAGCCTGTCCAAACAAAGCTGAAGCCTCGCGATGCCACCACATGTTCTAGTTGGTGCTTTTCTGACACCAGCCAAGCCTGTGTTTGCAGGAGCTCAGGCTGTGTTTGGTGAGAGCCTCCTCCTGAGGGCAGCTGAATTCCTCACCTTTAATGTCACATGAGGTATAGTGATGTGCATATGGGTCCATTCTCTGATTACATTGTGCACATCTTAATAGAAAGCAGGTTGCAGTGGAGAACCTGCACTGAAGTGAACTTCAATAGAAAACTTTGAGCGCTGGGTTTGGTTTTGTTTCATTTTCAGAGTACATGTTTGAGGGGGGATTGTTTTGTGGGTTTTTTATGTTGGCTTGGTTTGGCTTTTTGTTTGAAAAGGGGTGGGGGAGTGGTTTGTTTTGCTTTTTTTTGGGGGGGATTAAATTAACACAGCCCTAAACCCTAGTGAAAAAAGATCTGAAAGAGGGTTACAGAGTCTGACTCTGCTCCTTGCCTGTGGGATGTAGACTGGCCAGACCTGCATGCAGATGGCTGTCAATTGCCTCAGATATAGGTGGGAGGAGAGAGTGGTTTTAGCTGCCACTGATGAACATCAGACTCCCAACATCTGATGACAGGTTGCTATTTCACGCTCTGTGGTTTTGTTTCAACAGAAATTCAGTATGTTTTCTCGATGAATGATTTTGTCTTCTCTCTATAGGTGAAACCATTGCATTTATGGACCGAAAGCATTTTTATATATATACAAAGACATGTCTTGGTTATGCTGTCTGAGGTTTATTGGAGAGGAACTGTGAAATGCACAGGGAAAGGAAAGAATTTTGCCACGAGTAACTTTCACAATCATTTAGATAGATCATGAATCTGCTTATATTAGCTATCAAAGTACAACATTTCAGTGATCTTTTTTGCAAGATGTTCATGATAGGAAAAAATAACTCTGCATCAGCAGTCATTACTGTAGGACATGCTGGCTAGTATTTTCTGAAGTACGTTGCAAGTGTAGTGTGCCATTCATTATTCCTTTTGCAAACTGGCATTGTTTTGGGGAAGAGGAAGTGAAGAGAGATATTTGTTCTCATGAGTGAATGCCACAGGTGTCTCCTGAGGGAGTTCAAGCATTTGAGGAAAATTGAGAGGAATACAGATGACAGCTGAAATAGCCTTTGAAATGTTTATTACAATGGGACTTTTGCACTTAGATTCCTTTTGGAAACAAATATTTAGTATTCTGGTAAGCAAAGTTAGGAATATCCTCCTATTGGAATAATTCACTACTTGGGTTTCCAAAGGCAAAATTAGTTTTACTGTTGTGATGCATTGATTCTACAAGTTGCCGCTGGACCATGGTCCAGTTGCTTGGACCATGTTTGATTCATGTAAACATTAGAAGTTGTTACTGTTTTCACCTAGTACCTAGGACTCTCAGTCAAGGATCAGTCCCACTATACTGACTGCTGTAGAAATAATGTGCTTTGCGGTCTGAGTGTTTGGAAGATGACGCTGAGTAATCTTTGCTAAGAAACTTAGGATGTCATGACTAATAAATGAAAAATCAAGCCTGCTGAGAGTACAATACCTCACTGCTTCTCAGCAAAAATAGTCTTGACTCAGACAGTAATAGGTTAATTGCCACATCCATAAATGAATCCTAATAATTCCCTTTAGGAGCTGTTATCATATGTGGGGTTTTCATTGCAATATTTATAACTGTAGTCTTCGGTCTCAAGGCTCATGTTACTGTTCAACCCAGCAAAAAGGTTCAGAAAGGTAATATCCTGCTCCATCCTTAGGCTTTGCTAAAAGTAGAGTTTTCTGTTCTAGTTCCATCAGTCAAGCCTCTGCCATTTTCAGGCATTCTTCCAATCTAACACAATTTGAATGTCAAGTGTCTTGTGTTTTGTGCTCACAAGGCCCACAGGAAAGTCTAGACACACACACACACAAAAAAAAGCTGCATTTATCATAGGAAGTGTATCTTCAAATACGTCAGATGATCTGCTCTTTTTCTTTTCTGTTCTTCTGTGGATAGACTGAGTCATGATTGCTAAACAAGAGTCTGTTCAGCCTGGTCTGTCTGTCTCTATTCCCACCTGGAATAAATCGCATAAATTTGCACAGCATTGTCTTGGCATGATCCTGAAGTATGTGAATTTTGCAGTGACTGTATTGAAAGTTACCTCTTGAATGAAGTCTGTCTGTATCCTTCTCATTTGTCTTCATGTTGTATCCAAGGATTTTTTTTCTCCCTTTCTTATATTAATCCACGTACCATGTTGTGTTGCTGTCACGCTTGTCTAAGTTTTGCAAAGAAAACAGTTTTTATCAGTGTTTTTTCCTAACATAACACCTTTTTCATTCCTGTCAATTTTGTTACTCTCAATTTGAATTTAAGTAATTTTGTAATCCCAAGACAAGATATGTAAAGAATGGTAAATGTTCTTGAAGGAAAGTATCATCACTTGAATTTTGACTTAAAACCGTATGCTGTAAACAAGTGACCTCATGTTTCTCATTTCAAAGAGTTTTCACTGTACAGGGCAGTCAGACATGAAGCGTCAGTTCAACTTCTGCTTGCAACTAGTGTTTCTCAAACTCCTCTAGAGCCAGGTGGACCTTACATGAAATAAAATAGTAATTTGAGAAGACTCAAGTCTGACATGTTGAGTCTGTAGCTCAGACCCAAAGCAGCCAAATTTCTCTTCCTCTTTTGTTCTTCCTTTTGTGCTGTTGAGATTTGGTAATGTTGCAGTGATGTGGATGGCCTTCATCTCATTGAGAATATTGTTTAGGTAATCAGCCAAGAAGATGAATGCAATTAGTAATCATCTGTGAGCATTCACTAAATACCAGTTACTAAAAAGTATTTCATCAGTGGATTATTTTTTTCCTGATCATTGTATTGATTTTAGCTCAAGAGGAAAAAACATGTAACATGTACTAATTACTTTTGCTGCTGTCTGTAGGCCTGAATACAACCTCAAGATTTCGCTGAGGTGTTGCAGTATTTTAGGTGAGCTTCCATGGTCAGCAGTGTCAAATATATCCCCTACATATTTCTCATTCATTTCAGCAGGATGGCTAATAGTAGTGGTTGTTTGTTTTTTGTTAAGGTATCCACGCACATTTATTATATTTGAGAGGTATGTGAGATGTGTTTGGAGAGATGTTATAACAAGCTACTGAATTGAAGTACCCAGGTGATAGAGGTGCTATCAAATATATGAAATTGTACATTTTCCTGCCAGTTAGCTCAGTATTTCCCCTCTTTAATGATTAATTAATCACTGATTAATTAGCATATCACCTTTGCCATTTTAAGTTATGAAAGTGATTCACAGAGGAAGAGTGACCTAACCTATTTAGAGGTTACTTTCACCCACAGGTACTCCCATATAACGAGACAGACATACTGCCCTTGCTTTTTGAGTCTTCTCATTTGTTATGGGAAGTAGTACTGTGGCCTGGCTGTGAAATACACTGTACTGGCCTGCACCGGTCACCCTGTGCTTTTTTGATTTTTAAAGTCAGGTACCTGTTTATAATAATAATAACAAAATAAATGACCTGAGGTCTGACTAGATAACATTAAGCTGCCATGGCAACTAGTTTTCTGCCTGAGGCCTACTGGACATGATCCAGTGTTGGCGTAATCCCTGGGATTTATGATTTTTATTGCCATCTAACACATCAGTGTAAGTGTGTAAGTTCTGTGAAGCTGTCTCTGCTCTTCTTCCACCCCTTTCAGTAACTGGTAGGTTTCTTGCAGCAAATAAGGTATTTTTTCACCAAAGTCCATTTGCTCAGCCAGTGAGCATTATATATAGAGTTTCTGCTTTATGTTCAGCTGTGCCTGCTATTTGCTGCAGGGATGCTGGTGCAGTTGTGTCTGTGTCCAGATCTGCTGGCTGGGAGGTTCTCCAGGTTCCCCCCAGAGATAATAGAATTCATCTTTTAAGAAGGAAGTGGCACACATAGCTGCTGTGGTAACTTGAGGTGGACTAAGGACTTTTTAAAAAACATTAAAAATAATTGCAGCGTTGGAAAATTAGACCATAGTTTGTCCAGAAGAGCGACCTGAGGGGGAGTGACAAAAGCCACCGATGCTATACATACAGAGAAGGGAAAGGAAAGGTGATCTTTGGAGGGTCGTCACACTCAAATGTGAGCTGGTTTGTGAGGTTAAAGAGCAACTTTAGGGAAAACTTTCCCCTTGAACATAAAATAGCTCCCAGGAAACAGGCAGTAGTTATCCAGGGGTGTGCAGCAGAATGTAGAATAGTAAATAGCCCCCCATCTGTTTCAAGATACTTAATTTTTTAATGTGAATCAGGAGTGTTGGAAAGATTGCTGACATTTTTTCAGACATGGGAATTTTTGTTTGTTGCAATCCGTTACAAATACAAATTCTTGCTTCTGTCTGAACAGTCCTGTAATGCATTGAGGGAAAAAATGCTTTTTTTTTTGTTGTTGTTTTAATGGTAGGAAGTGTCATACAGCCTAAACATGCGTGCATGCTTCTCCCCTATGTTCTGTTGTTATTCATAAGCCCCTCTTAGTGTGGGAGCTTGAGCCACCATGGAAAACTGCTGACCGGTTGAATTGGTGAAGTAGATCATCAGCTCATTTGAAAGCATGCACCCATTTAGTACTTCAGCAAGTACTCTTTACAGAAACTCCAGGAACCTGCATTATTCTTTTAGTTAATCAGTTTGTTGATTTGGGGTTTTTAGGGGTTTGTTTTGTTTTTCAAAGGCAGCTCTCCAGTGACAGGGTCTTTTTTTCCTAGGTGTGCTGGAAGCCTGAGCTGTAGGCTGGGTTGTCAGCCTGGAATTAGTGGTGCTTTGGCACCTTGGATGGGAGCACAGTTGAAAGAGAGGGCAGGAAAAGGGGGAGCATCGGAGGATAAAGTAAGGTTAAAAAAAATTTAGAAAACATAACACCGAGAGAGAGGGGGAAGAAGAGTAATAAGAAAAAAGAAAGGAGAAAAAACTGTGAAACCTGAAGCCTACAAAGACTTTGGGGCCAGGAAAGAAAACATAAAAAAGCTTCTATTCTCTGTTCTTGCTCTCCTTACTGCTAACAAGGGGGAGGGAGAAAAACAGAATAAGGTAACTTTTTTTTTTTTTTTAATTTTCTAAAGATAAACTAAAAGGCGAAGCTGCTTATCTAGTTTTTTCTAGATATTTAAGTCATTACTGTAGCAATAAAACTGCCCGTTAATTGCTGCACCATAATTGTAGGTATTTGTTTCTTACACTGCTTAAGGTCACATAAAAATGAATAGAGGTAAAAATAGGTTTGTGTTAAGTGCCTGAATTTTGAAACTCTTTTCTGCTAGCTATCTGCAGAGACAGTACTTTCCCTTTAGTCTCCTGGTTTGACTGTTCAGTAGATATATTTTTTAATTACCAAATTGGATTTTAGCAGGTGTAGTCAGTTGATGCATTATGGGTATAAGAGATTAGTATTTAATCCTTCTTTTTATTACTGTGTAGCTTGGTGTACTTGGGAAAGTATTAAAGGTGCATTGCGTACTCCAGAGTACAGAAATGACATTTATTACCAAGTTTTCTTTCAGCTAGTATCATTTAGAAAAAACGCTGGCACAGAACTCTGCAGGGCCTATAGGCTCAACTGTAACAAAACTGCCTTAAACAATGCAGCATATAAGAAGAGGGAAAGAAACCTTTCTGTGTTTTAAAACAAAAGCAGTTGTCAAAATGTAAGTACTTCCCCTTCTTGAAGATGCTTATTCTCTTTTTTNCTTTTAGATTTTTTTTTTTTTTTTTTTTTCTTTTTTTTTTTTTTTTTTTTTTGGTAAGATAAAGACACAAGGGGTGTCAAAGCACAGAAGATCTTTGTGTCAGTGAGTGGTAGAGGCAAGGACTGAAAAGGATCAGTGAATCAGATATAATTTGGACTCTGTTTGAGATACCAGTCCTGTGTTTTGCTGATGACTGGTATTCCCGTTCTGAAAAGCTGCGGAGGCATTTCTATGGAATAGAAAGAACATTACCCCCATTTTCATTCTGGCATGCCTGTTAGGACTTTGTTCTGTAAACAAAGAGGATTATGGGAACTGGAAACTAGATGGCATTTTATTAAAGAACTTTGCGTGCCTTTCACTGTGAATGCAAGAATCGGACAGCCTGGTGATAGGTACCTGTGGAAGAAAATACTTTTAAAGTAAACCTTAGTGTTTGAGTTGGGTTTCTGAGGCAGCTGTCCTCTAACTTAGAGTATGTGCAGGGCTTCAGTATTTTCCAATTGCAGTGAAATACTTCCAAAAATTCAAAGTGCAATTGTACAAATTAAGAATGAAAAATATATGCTGTAGAAACAGGGCAGGGAAGGTCTGTGTCTGCTGACCTGCTGTTGTGTAGATTGCCAGGTTGCTTCAAAAGTATGTTCTTGCAAACAGGCAATTCATCTATTCATGTAGGTGAAGCTAGCAGGCTGGGGTTTGGGCAGGGAAGAGAATTGCCTTGAATGAACATCAGTTACAGTAACTAGCACAAAGTATTTTAACCAGTGCATCATGCAACTGTACAGCTTTTCCGCAGTAGGCTACTCAGCATCTTAATGCCATAGTCATATGTTAGTACTCAGCTTTACCCTAACGTCTGATGCAGATCACTCTAGAACTGTTTTCAGTTAATAAGTGTACAGTATGAATTAAACCATAACTCTTGGAAGTCACTTTTCCTCTTAAGTTGTTGTTTTTCTAACTGAATAGACAAATGATTAAGCAAACAGCATTGCACAGAGATGTGGAAAGTGGAGCTGCTGTGAGTCAGATTATGAAACGCTGAAAGTTGGTAAACAGCTTGAATGTATCCCCAGTTTTATCTCAATTGAAACTTTCTAGTGAGACTGGGGTTGGTTTTTTTTTCCTTTCTTGCAGTCTTCATAGCCTGCCTTTCACTTGGCACCAGGTTGTGAAGCTTGTGAAGTCATGTGAAAATAGGAATTAGAAGCAAGTGGACGTATTTGGCCCTTAGTAAGGGGCAAAGCTCTAGTTGGTTTCGTGTGACCCACTTCAAATAGCCTACTCGATGTGGGCTGGAGTGGTAGAGAGCAGTGCTGGGCACAGAGGCAGAGGGTTTAAAAAGCAATTACTGAATTAGCAGGCTTGCTTTTCAGAAAGTGGTAAGCAGCTGCCTTTTGACAGCCAGGCTTTCTTTTAAAGTGTTGCAGATTGGTTACTCCAAAAAGGCTCGGAATGAGTAGTGCTTTGAGATTTTTCTGGATGGTCTGGAGTATGGGATAAACTACAGTGCGTGAATAGAAAAGTAGAAAAGGGGATTAGAGAAAAGATTAGAAGAACCTATTAGAAATAACAGTGGTGTACTGAAGTGTCTCTAAAGGATATAATGATAAATTGAGTTATAATACAGGTAGGAAAAACTGTTGTCTAAAATATTCCATGTTTATTTTACATCAGAAATTTCTGTAGCTAATTTCTTCAACTTACATGTGGGAACAAGATGGTTTCCTGGCTCATGTAGACAACCCATGTATCAAAAATTAAATAAAGTTTTTAAGCTGGTCTCAAGAAGTTCCAAAATCAGACACACTTCAGAAGTGCAGCTGGTGATAGAAAGTGAGAAATAAGTTGAGTTCGTTGTGATTATAACAGTTCCCTAAGATGTCAAAATCCTGCTTCTCTTGTAGATTTACACCAAGTTGTAGTAAAGGATGTCTCATGGGGATCGCGCATGCCACTCCAACAAGCCATGAGCTGAAATACAAGCATGTGCACACTGTTAGTAGGGCGAACAGATCACCTTACAGATACAGAAGTAACTAGTCTGAATAAATGACTAATTTATAAAGTAGTTAAATTTTTTTATGTGTTTGCATGCAGAGAGCTAGACAGTTCAAGCAGAATGCTTCCATACAATTTCTCATTCTTTTAGAGGTAAAAGTGGTATCTGGTAGGTAGTTGTATGTAAGCTACTTTCTTATTCTATTTATTTTATCTGATGCAGAGTGATCCTGAGTGGATTAAACATACCTGGTTTTTCCGTTTGATGATACACTCTTAACTGTATTGCTGGAGTGCATATGTTGTTAGCACTTGGAATTCGTTGCAATTTCCATAATGTCTTCTAAGTGAATCTTAGCTCTGAGGTTGATGCCTAGACATTGAGCATAGCTTTCAGGAGGAGTAATACTGTTACAGCAAATTTACAGAAGGAAATAGATGTTTCCTGGTATGTACGTGGATGTTACCTAGAAGTGAATTGGATATTTTCAGAGCATGGAAATCCAGATGGCAAACTCAACACAACTGTCTTGGGAGAAAAGCGAGTAATGAAAATTCTGTATTAATATTCTATATTGTACGTGAATATTTTAATGAAAGATTGATGTTAATAATATAGCCTGTTATATCATTCTGTGCTCAGTCCTTGAGTCAGGTAATTCTGGTGTTATTTGCCTAAGATAAAAAGAGCAGAACGAGGTAGTCAAAGAGTGCAAACAAACATGAGTAGCTAAAAAAGGGGCTTTACTGTCTGAGAAACAATTCTGGGTAATTGAAGATTACTAGTAAGGTACATGAGGTTAGACATGTGTTTTGTAGATACTATGAATAATTCATCTCATTAGACCCAAGTATGAGTGGTATGGCTCTCTAGTGCACTTTAAATGAATTTGCATGTTTAGTTCTTAACATTTTGTACACCACACATCTGTACATACATTGTAATTATTTCCATGAAAGAGTGTTATCTTGCTTTAATACCACAGAGCTGTAGATTCTCATTTTACAGTGTGGTAGTCACAGGGGTTCTCTCTTTTTCCAAGAGATTACTCTTGTCTTGATTTGATGAGAGAAGACTCCTAAAATAGGATACTAATGGTCTTTGGTCTTAGGGTCTGATGTAATAATAATGATGATAGTGATGATAATACAGATTTTCTTCTGTTTAAAGATCCCCTGTTTTTTGTAAATACTTGAGCACAGCCTTACTTTGAGCATGTATACTAACTGTATTTACTCCCAGCTGACAAAGCTGGTGTACATGTTACTGTTTTGAAAAGACCAAAGGTATTCTTCTAAACATAAAAATAGTTATATTTCAGATTGTTATTGAATACTTCCTAGTCCTTAATGACACATACTTGGAAATCTTTTTAAAAGCAGATGCTTTTCAGAAGGTGTAGAAGATATTTGAAAGAGAAATAATTTCAAATCTGTAGTTGTACTTTATTACTCCTTCTGTTGCATATAAAATTGCTAGATGCTCTGTAGTACATCTTGTTGACCCTTTTTAAAATGAGAAGAGTCCATAGGATTGAACTGTCAGCAGTTTATGATTTTTGAGACTTGCCTCTTTTCCAAGTGGTTATTAGAAAGAACGTGGTTAGTATAATTCATTCAGTCATCATTCTCAGTGAGAAAAAAAACTTAAGTTCCTGTAACATTTTTCCAAAACCTTTTGCCTAAAACTCTACAGTCAAAAATCACTTTTTGTACGTACCAGTTGAACACTGAAAAATGAAGAAAAGTGATCTCAATCAAATTTACAAGACTGATAACCATGCAGTTTGGGGAGGGAGGTGGGGGGAAGAGTAGCTACTGCACAACCTGTACTCTGTCAAGGTAATTTAATTATGGATGGTTATACTTGAGTATAATTTGTTAATATGTGCTCCTTGCAAAGGGAGAATAATTCTCACAAAGCATCGACAATTTTATACATTTTTATCAGGATCTTGTCAAAGGAAAGGGATTTCGGTTGAATTTCATAATACAAGGTTGCCTAGAGGAGGAATATCAATGATGTGGCTAGCAGAGTGGGGTTTTTTTCTTTGACTTTTTGTTTGGAATTTTTTCTGGCTGCTGGAGCCTGTATGTAAGAAGATGGAGGGAAGAAGTCCTCTTTATGATTTCAGATATAAAGAAATGAGTATATGGTAATACTGTGGGAATTTAGTTTTTACAAAATCTTGTTGCAATATCTTAGTCTTTTGGATGATAATGACTGTAACATTAATTTTCAATTTCACCTTTTTTAAAAACAGTAATGATCAAAGGTTAGATTAATACTCATTCTCTTTTCTCCTCCCTACTCTTCAGAAGTTATTCTGAGGAGAGACAGAGGTGAATCTTGTTCAGTCTTTGTCCTTTGGGTCAAGACACACTTTTGAAGAGCTAAAACAGGTCAACTGTAGCTGAGATGAGAGGTAAGCAGAGGCACAGACCTATGGGATATATTGCTGGCTAGTTTGGGGATTATTTCTCCACTCCCCCCCCCACCCCCGACTTAGTCTCTTTATGTGAACTGTTTCAAACAGAGAGTTTGTGAGCAGAGATGACACTCAGAGGAGGCCCAGCTTTCTCCATGCCTGGGGTGTGGGTGGTCTGTGCCTCTGTATGACCAGCAATGTTTGGTAATCCAGTCATTAAGTTCTTAAATCCTTAGATATACTCACTTCTGTGTGAACTATGCTTGGACATCTCTTCATTTTTGTGTTAAGCAATATGGAATATTAAGCTCTGAAGGTTAACTAATCAGTAGGATTAAAAAGTAGGACTTTGGTAATGATTTCTGGATACTGATATAGTTTATGTTTTAACAGGTAATTTTACATCTCTAACTTAGAAACATGCATTTTCTCAGTTGGCTGTTGCATTTCAACATGCTATCACAAGAACTGACTCGAGCCACAACGCTCAGTGTTGAAAAGAGTGGGAGGTCACTGGGATGGTCAACAACTGATAGCTGGACCTTCTGCTTGTCAATTTTCTCTTCCCATGCAACCAGAGGTTCTGTCACCTTACCAATATCTTACAGACCTGTGGTGTGTAAATCCATGGGAAAGGAAATCAGTTGTGGAAGCAGGTGGGATGAACTTGAGCAATAGGGGTTGCCTAGAGAAAATTTAACCAAGAGGCTGAGTATTTAATTAGCATTTCAGTGAACCACTCCACTGCTAATGAGGAAGACGTGAGGCAACATCTGCAAGGAGAAACATAGGAGGAGCCCTGAATGTGAGACTTCAGCCTTGTACCTAAGCAGTTTTGTTCTTCATGGGTTCAGTGCCATGGTGTGCTCTTCTTCCCAGGGTGAGATTGATGGTTCTTGAAGGGAGAACTTGAAACTCTGCAAGCCATCTGGAAAGAGCAGTATCCTTGCACAGCTTGGCAAGATCAGTATTAAGAAGGTGGATGTTTTACTTAGAGGAATCTGTGCTTTGTACCATTTTTGTATAAGGTGATCCTTTGCAAAGAAATATTTTGTACAATCTTCTCTGTCAGGAGAGGGCAGAGGGGAGATTCAGGGTAACTGTAAGTTGCAGTAAGGAAACAAATTTTATATGTCACCATGAATGTTGGTTCAGTCCTTGAAGTTCACATACAGAAAGGTATGTTTCTTCTTAGTACCTTCCTGGAAACAGTGCATTACAGAAGAAAGCATATGATGCATGACATTTAGTAGTGATTTTTCTTGAGAGGGACCTTTAGGTTTTGAAGTTAAATAGTTTGTGCATGGTTTAGCACAATATAGAAAGTCCAATAGCTGAAACGAGTCATAAAGCCTCATTTCATCTTCATCCTTACGGTGTGCATTTCAGCACAACCTTGATAATGATGTTTTGCACTTCTATTGCCCATACAATCGAAATATTTCATAATGCTTTGGAAACATTAAAGAACAATCATTGGTTGTAAAAGCACACTTTCATTTTTTATCTACTATTATTTGCAATAACCCAGAAGATAAGTGGTAGTGAAAGCAATTGGGTAAAGAAAGCATCAACCTGTTATCAGTTCTGTTTTGCACACTTCACATCATTATCTATAGAATCAGTTTTACAGGCTTCTCATTCCAATGTGCATCGTTCAGACGGGACAAAAGCGAGGAGGTGGAGAATTAAGCAAGAATGGGAAACTCACGTATGTGAATGGACATGTGAGATATGTGAAATAGCAAAAATAAAATAGAAAGTGAAGTCTTTAACTTAGATTTTTATCTGTGAGGTAGGTTAACATCTACTGTTACTTTCGCTTTGTAGATAAAGGATGACTTAGGCCCAGAGCTCACAAGAGACCTACCTGAGATGATACAGCTCAGTTGGAGGCTGAACTGTGTGGAAAGCTAATCTGACTTCTGCTTTTCTGCCTTACTCGCCATGGCAGAGAAGTCACTGGAAGCATGGTTGTGTTTGTTAAGTTTGTTGAGAGTTTGTAATGGATTGGCTTGTCTGGATCTTTGAGAGGCCTGAGGTACAAATTGGGCCATTCTGCTGGAAACCAACTGGAATGTACAACATGGAGGGAAATGGTTTTCTTGCTGGGGGAGCAAGTCTTCTAGGGTCAAAAACTGCCTAGCACTCCACAGAATGATAGCTGTGTTATCTGCACTGAGCCTAAAAGTACAAGTCTTAACTCATAATTGCATGCGATAATAGCAGCAACAAGTTAAGTCTTTCTGCTTACGAATATTTGTTCTTAGTGCAGTTTATGTCACACTGACTTCAAGTGGGCTGCTTTTTATTTTTTTGGTCTTCATTTTGTATTTGGTTTACAGTGAGGTTTCGAAGCTGTGATGGAAACAAAAAAATCCACTTTGGAAGCAGTGAGCCAAAAGATTTCAGAGTAGGTGAAGATGGTGTGGTCTATGCAGAGAGAAGCTTTCAGCTTTCAGCAGAGCCCACAGAGTTTGTCGTGTCTGCTCAAGACAAGGAAACCCGGGAAGAATGGCAAATGAGAGTGAAGCTGACCCCAGAACCAACCTTCGCAGGGACTTCAGAAGAGGTAAAACAACAGCTAAACGCTGCCTGTAGAAATGTATCTCTGCAGACAGGCCTAAAAATAGGGATTTGATTCTGTCATGTACCTTTCCGTGAGGCATTTTATTAATGGACAACTAGTGCATGCAAAGCTGGAGCCTCAGGAAGAATGTTTTTATAGGCTGCTGTCCTGTAGCTTTGTTAAGGCATGGAAAGGCATGCCTACTTAAGTGTATAGGATTCATTTATGTTTGAGCTTTTTGTTTGTGTAGTTTGAGATTTATAACTGAATTTGTCGGACACGGTCATATCTTTTTTTAAATTGCTTGAAAGTATTTATTCAAGTGGTTAAATATAACCACGAAATAAACAAATTTGTGCTAGAATGCATCAGTCACGATTATTGGATGGGAGCTGTAGATTTACAGCAGTAGCAAGAAAGCATTTCTGGCAAGGAATATTGGCTTTGTCTTGTCCCTTCATAATCAAATTGGAGATTGTAAATTATTCATGATTCTAGCACTATTTGATAAGGAAGATAGTCT
Organism: Heliornis fulica; assembly: GCA_013399135.1. Classification (NCBI taxonomy): domain Eukaryota; kingdom Metazoa; phylum Chordata; class Aves; order Gruiformes; family Heliornithidae; genus Heliornis; species Heliornis fulica. The sequence goes on along the minus strand of VXBZ01005879.1, from coordinate 557,238 downwards.
CCCTCTGCTGGAAGCTGCCATAGGATAAACCATGTACAAAAAGCAAACCTAGTAATATACAGATAATAATGCATTTACTGTAGGAAAAGCAGTACTAGGTCAACTACCTTTTTCTGTTATGTTACTTGCTGCTTTCTGTTTCTTACATTCTTTTATAAATCGCTTAGTTTACAAGTAAAGAACAAATTTTTGTCATAGATTAACATATCTGTAATAGGTACACATTGAAGATGTAAAGATAATGTCAAAATAGACTGTGTGGTTATGCAAGACATTTCTCCTGAGAACACAGTGGAGGCCAAAGCTGTGTAACCCTCAGTTTTTTTGTTTTGTTTACTTAATGATTGTTTTAAAACTTCCAAGGCTTTTTTTTTCTTTTTTCTCCACACAAAGTAAATGTTATTTTGTCTGTAAAAATTTAGTAAAAAGAGCAGATGTTCAGGTATGCCGGGGCATGCCCTGTTCTTTCCAAAATTCCAGTTCAGGCATCCTTACCATAAACAGAACATTGAGTAGTGAAACATGGCCTATTTGATTTAAAATAAAAAAGGTTTTCTCTTAAAAGATTTGAAAAAAAGGTTTTTTCCTCGCCCTGTCTCCAGCCACTTAAACAAGCTAGCAGGCTGGATGTGTGCTGGCATCCAAAGCCTGAAATGAGTGCAGATACAGACGAGAACAGCAAGGGAATGTTGACACCCAGCAGAGATTAATGCCCAATGTGTAAAGTGGGTCATCTACTGCATCCATCATGGCTGACATAGGTTTAAAATAATTACAGCATTAATTCTGTGGGATTTAATAGGGTCATAAATATTTGAGACATTCCTTACCAGTATGTATTAAACTTCTCTTGGAACTCAAATTATATTTTAGCACACCCAGATCTAAATTTAATGTACAGTAGCACATTACCTGAACTGAAGCTCTAGCTAATGAGAAATACATAAAGGCATACTATTAAGTTCTGCAAAATATTAACTACTTTTCAGAAAGTGCAGAATAGTTTACACATGGTGTAAACTATGGTACCATGTTATAAATGTTTGTAATTCCTTTTCTTCTCCAACTTGAATGAGAAAAGAAAAGGACATCTTAAATTCTTTGCAGTGCAGTTGTAAATAATATTGGTTGTTTTCATACTGTGCTGCAAATGCAAATAAAAGTTGTGTGAATGCAGAGGAAAAACAGCCTTTCAGTCAATTATGCAATTGTATCTGAGTTATTTTATAACGTCTGCTAGTAATTCTCCTAACATGTGCTTAATTTTATCTTGTACCTGGGAAAGAACCAAAAGAAAACTGAAGACATCATATTTCCATGGCAACATTACAAGCACAGCAGCCCTTTGAAGAGGCAGAAGAGAGACTGGGTTATTCCTCCAATCAACCTCCCAGAAAATTCCAGAGGACCTTTTCCTCAGGAATTAGTTAGGGTAAGGAAGTTAATAGAAATGTGGTTTCATTGTCCCTTGGAGACCTCTTGAAGGGATTTTGTTTGAGTGATGTCTTGTTCATATCGTAGTCCAAACGTTTATCAGTTTTTGGGGCTGTTTTCTGTTGCTACCACTATGCTTAGCGGACTGTGCTACATTTACTGGTTTATTTTGAAGTTGTCTCTATGCGCCTGAACTGCTGGAAGGTGACCTTGTTTTGGATGGTAAGTGCTGTGATGACTTCCTGAAGTTGTTAGGAAGGATCTGTGTTGCTTCAAGAGTTCTCCAGTCTTCTGCACGAGAGTTTTTTTTTCTGAGGAAGGGTATGGCGGTGATGGGGAGGAGGAGTGCACCAGGAGGCACATAGGACTCTGTAGCACAGATGTGGCCAAGGCTGGGAGCCCAGCACAGGAGAGGACTTCCAACCATGGTACTGGTTGGTCATAAGCAGCTTATTTGGAGGAGTTGTTGGAACTTGGTAACATTAGCCCAAGTGAACAGGATATTGTTTTGCTCCTTTGTTGAAGTGCATGCTGCTGATTCACCTCCACTTCCTTAGTTTTTACCTCCAGAGACGAGACCTATGTTCAGCCTTTAATCAAAACCAGCCAGTTTCTAAACAGGTACTGCCAGAATAGAGGCTTTGGTCTGGGAAGATACTGTGTACTGAGAGGGGCAGGGCACCCAGAAATTTTATTTCTTATGTAGTTTTGTGATCACATTTTTTTCCAGGATTTGAACAATTCTGTTTAAGAATACTTAACTTGGTTTGGTTTAATACAATTTATCCAATTATGAGAAACAAGCAGGGATAGTTTTATGTTCGTGAAAATTCACTGACCAGCTGACAGACAAAGAGTTGAAAACCTCAAACATTTTACTAACTTTCACCATTTCCAGAAAAAATACTTGTACAAGTTTAGCTTAAAAACGTAAACAAAAGAGCTGCTGCTTATCTTCGCAGCAGCCCCATCCACTGGTTGTTGGTTGCTAATGTAAACATTCTCTTTTTTGACCCATAGATTAGGTCCGATCGTGATAAAAGCCTCTCTTTACGGTACAGCGTGACTGGCCCAGGAGCTGACCAACCTCCAACAGGCATCTTCATCATCAACCCTATCTCAGGACAGCTGTCTGTGACAAAGCCTTTAGACCGGGAGCAGATTGCTTCTTTTCATGTAAGAGTTTAATTTACCATAAATCAGATAATCAAATTGAAGATTAACATCTGTTAACATCAAACATGACTTGAGCAGCCGGCATTTAGTTTTCTATGAGCTATGATTTGAAGAGTTGGTAGCAGATTTGTATTTATTGTACTTACGAAGGCTAGCTCTTACTATGTTTAAGCAGCTTAAATACATTAATATATGTAAACAGTGATTAAATGTATTTAGATAATTTTAAAAGACTGAAATATGGATGCTGTAGCTTATATTTCAAATACAGACCATTGATCACAGTCTCTGCTGTATTGTATGTTTTTCAAAAGTTTACTTTTAATTCAGTAACTTAAATTAGGATGTGACTGCTATTAGAATTGCAGCAGCTATGATTTGAGAAATGGATGGGAAGAATAACCTACCAATTTCCATTTTCGGGACAAATCTAAGCATTTTAATGGAATTGTAAATTAGGTCTGTCAGCTTATGAAAATGATATTCTTTGCTCTAAAGAATCTGACAAAGTAGACCACAGATTCCAGTATTAGTGGAAAAGAAAGGTTTGAAGGAAGGGGGAGACCCAGCTGTGACCTAATGTTGTCTCTGCTTTTGGGAGACCACGCTGAAATCATTACAGAAGTCGCTTGGCTCCTAGAGTGAGCTTCCAGCATGTCGTGGATTAAAACACTCCTTGCACTCCAGGAAGCCCTTTGAGTGCTGGTCCCAAACAGAGGAGGCAGCAGGAGGTATCTGGGGGGAGGCAAGGGGAATGGCTCTCACAAGAGCACAACAGCTCCAGCGTACATAAGATTTTTACTGAGAATTTGGCATTGGCAATTCAAGATTTACTGACTTAGGAAATTCACGTTTATATGAGTCATTTCTAGAGTGGTGAGTTGAAAATGCCCTCTTGTTCCTTTATAGTAGGTTTGTAGCCAGAAGATAACGTGTGTGTGTATGTGTCTATCTGTGTGTCGAAGGGCTTCATCAGGACTGTATAGGAAGAAGTTGCTCTTTTGCCTAGCAGTTGCCAGGCTCTGACCTGGATACATATGGTTTGCATTTTCAGAACCTCCTGTGTTCCATTTTTTTTGGCTGTCAAATTTAAGATGGTTTAGATAAACCTGACTGTCAAAGGTAGTTACTTAGTCTATTTTGACAATCCAGGGCATTAAATTTAAGTGTCTCGGTGTCTTTGAAACTCAGTCCATAAACTTTAGCTTAATTTTAGCTTGGAGTTTCAGTGTGTTTACTGACAGTGATTTATCATAAACCTTACCTTGGTGTCCTAAGTAACACAAATCTATTCTATATGCTTTTCCTATGCATTTGTGTTTATCCATTATCTGTAATATCAGCAAAGAACTTCTAAATTTATGCCAGTGTTCATGCTGTGTGGATTGTTAATAAGTTGCCATCTGTTTAATATAAATCTGCATAGTTTTAAAGCCTAACGGTCATTATTAAAACCAGGTTTATATATGAAAATAGGTATTGTTATTAATCAACGTTGTATGATTCATAATAAACAAAATAGTAGAGTAGTTTAGAAGTCTGAACAGTAGGTCCATTAGCAGCCTGAAAACTCAGTGGCAGATAACAGTGCACTGAGCTCAAAATGTCTGGGCCAATGCTTCCTGCCACCATTACTGCATTTATTTGTGCCTGTTTGTCATGCAGATTCTAATAGTTTTTAATAATTTTTGCAGCTGAGAGCACATGCAGTGGATGTAAATGGAAACCAGGTGGAAAATCCTATTGACATTGTTATCAATGTCATTGATATGAATGACAATAGACCTGAATTCTTACACCAGGTTTGGAATGGGACAGTCCCTGAAGGATCAAAGCCAGGTAATATGTTTAAAGAGCAGGTGTGCGAAAACTGTGCGGTAACGTTTTGAAGATGATGAAGGGGATGTCTTCAGACTTCATAGTGCTTCTGAAGGTGTCTTAGTGTGATGAACACAATCTCAGATACTGTTTTCTTACTCCAGCTTCATTTTCATTCACTTTATAGCATACTAGGATTAATATCTCAAAGTATTACATACATAAACTAAAACAGAGACATATTTTAAGACTATGACTTCTAGGTTCCTGTTTTTGAAAATCTTTATATCGTCACAGTTCTTACAGTTATGTTCATGATAGCCATTGATATTCATTTAGTTGACAGCTCAGGGTATAAGAGACTTCTGAAATACCAGCAGATCTGGGCGTAGTTCTGAATCAGAGGCATTGGAAATACTGGGATTTGAAATCAAACTATTTGATTTGAGTTCTCAAGAAAACCTTAAGTGTTGTTCAGATCTCATTAAAATTATAATCTGCTTAGACTGAAGTTTGCACTGTGGCTGAATTCTTAATTTATTAGTAGTGCAAAATGAATTTTTTAGAAAGGTTAGCACAAGAAATGTATTTTCTCACTTCACAGCATTAACTTAGCATTTGAGATGGAAAGAACGTGTGTCTCAAAGACCTTTGAAATGGTATTATTTACATGGATTTTTCAACTGCTATGAGTATGTCCACCAATTCTGAAAATGAAGTATATTTCCTTTGGCCCAATTAGTAGCATTTTAATCTAAATGTGAGGATCTCTGTTGTTGCAGAAATGTTATTTATGGCAGAATTGTAGGATTTTAATGTTTATTGTAAGCAAATATGATATTTTATAAACACAAAGTATTTTTGTCTCCTCTGATGTATTTTAATTACTCTGTTGGTGAGTCTTGAGTTTAACCAGTTTGTTTTAAGTAAGAGAAGGAATGTGCAGAGTTTACCAAAAGAAATACATGCTTTGACCATTGCTTGTAAGTGATCTCGTGTAATCCGAGTAAACTGTTTATATAACATCAATTATTTATCCCACTGCTAGGAACCTACGTGATGACTGTTACTGCCATCGATGCTGATGATCCCAATGCACAAAATGGGATGCTGAGATACAGAATCTTGTCACAGGCTCCAAGCAGCCCCTCTCCAAACATGTTCACAATCAATAACGAGACTGGTGATATTATCACTGTAGCAGCTGGGCTTGACAGAGAGGTATGTCAGGTCTTGATTCTGTATGCTGGGTTGTACTTAATATTGTAAAGAACATTTTTGCTAGTAATTTTCAAATATGTCTCTCCCTTCATGATTTGAACTTTCTCCTTGGAGAAGAGGATATTAAAACAGGAGTAAAAATTGGACTCATAATGTCTGTAAATGTAGTCGCTCGCTCTTGGGTTATGGAGTTGTGGAAGGGATCTTGTCTTAAAAGCATGTTTGCTTTTAAGGAACAGGTGCATACTGAAGCAGAGCAATGCAGATAAGGATCTCAGCTGCTTGGTCTCAGTGGTGACATGGGAGATGTTCCTCAGCTCTGACAACTTGAGTGCGACCATCCAGCCAACCCACCAGTGTGGTAACCCCATCATGGAAGGCCACCAAGTTTGTCAGGCATGATTTGTCCTTGGTGAGGCCATGCTGGCTATCACAAATCAACTCCTTACTTTCCATGTTACAGAATGTAGTTTCCAGGAGAATGGTAGTTTCCATAGGTTCCATGGTCTTGCTGTCTACAGAGTACAGACTGACCAGTGCATAGTTCCTCGGGTCTTCCTTTTTAAAAATGGGGGTTATGTTTCCCATTTCAAGTCAGTGGGAACTTCAGTGGACTGCCATGGCTTCTCCCATATGAGATTGGCTTCGCCACATAATCTGCCAGTTCCCTCCAGACCCACAGATGCATTTCATCAGGTCCCAAGGAATTGTGTATCTACAGGTTCCTTAGATATTCTCAAACCTGATCTTCCCCTGTAGTGGGTGGTTCTTCATTCTCCTAGTCCCTGCATTTGTGTTCTGTGTCTTGGGCAGTGTGGCTAGACCACTTTCCTGTGAAGTCAGAGGCATAAACACTGTTGAGTACCTCAGCCTTCTTACCCCAGGTAACCAGGTCTCCAGTTACATTCCCGGGTAGGTCCGTATTTTCCTGTCTTATCACTGACATGCTTACCGAAGCTTCTCTTGTTTCCCTTGATGTCCTGATCCAGATTTAATTCTGTGAAGGCTTCAGCTTTCCTAACCTGGTCCCTGGCTGCCTGGACACTTTCTCTGTATTCTTCCCAGGCTGACTGCCCTTGATTCCAGCCTCTGTAAGCTTCCTTTCTGTGTTTGAATTTGCCCACAAATACCTTGTTCAATGCAGACCTTCAGACATTTTTTCCTGACTTTCTCTTTTTTGGGATGCATTGCTCCTGAGCTTGAAGGAGGTGGATCCTTAAATATAAGGGCTTTGTTGTATGGTAATCTACCAGTCTACCAAGCAGATCCTTAAATAGGCCCAAGTCTGCTCCACTGAAGTCCAGGGACTGCTTACTGCCCTGAAGATCTTGAACTCCACCGTTTTATGGTCACTGCAGCCAAGGCTGTCCTTGAGCTTCACATTCTCTACTAACCACTTCTTGTTGGTGAGAATAAGGTCCAACATGGCACCTCTCATTGACTCCCCTACCAATTGAAGAAGGAAGTTATCATCAGTGCATTCCAGGAAACACCTGGATTCCTGGTTGCTTTTTTGGTATCACTGCTGTTTTCTCTTCAAAAGATACTGAGATGTTAGAAATCCTCCAAACAGGTCGAGGCTTGTGAATATGAGGCTGCTCGTCTGTCTATTGAGGCCTCATCCGCTAGGTCTCCCTAGTTGGGTGGCCTGCATAGACTCACACTACAGTGTCTTCTGTCCCTGCACTCCCTCTAATCATGACCCACAAGTTCTCAATTGTATTCTCATCCATTCCCAGAAGGAGCTCTGTGCACTTCAGCTGGACATAGAGGGCAGTAGTATTTCTTCCTTGTCTCCCCTGCTTGTACTTCCTAAAGAGCTTTGCTTGTATCCTTCAGTTTCATCCTGCAGTCTTAGGAGCCATCCCACAGTGTCTCTCTGATGCTGAGGAGAATCACAGCCCTGCAGCTGTGTGTGTGCATGTGTGGCATTAGCATCAAACTGGTAAGAAGGGGGTGAATTGAGGTTCTCCTTCATTGGCAACTTGAGTTTCAAGTCCTTTTTGCCAGCTTGGCAAGCCTGCTCTGTGGACATTCCCTGATACATGCTGGGCAAATCCCCTCTGTCTAGACAGTTCTTGATTGCGCCCATTACCAGAAAAAGGAGTGTGCTAGATCCTCTGCTCTGGTTCACCCATTTGTGAAGTGGGAATAAAAATACTTCCCAACACCAGATCTGTCACATGGACTAACTATGCTTTTGAACCACTTGAAAACTTCAGCAGAGATAAATGTTATTTTATAAACAAACTGTAAAATCCAAACAAATCTTAATTCAACTCATCTTGTTTCAGCTTCTGTTTTACTAACCTCATTTTAGCTCATTAATTCTGAAGGTGTTTCTTAAACTGAATTTGCTGCTCAGGTTCTAGCTGTTAGCTTATACTTGTCCAAAACAGAACAGAATTACTTTCTGATGCTCTGGGTTGGCTATTCTGATGCATTTCAGTTTGAAAGAGGCAAACAGATTTGAAAAGCTAAACAAGCTGTCAAATGCTGCAATTAATCTTTAAAGTTTTATTAACATGCATTCTATTTAAGTTGGTTTTGAAGAGGATGGATTCGAGGAAAGTATAATCCTGAACTTTACAGTATTGCCCTATTAAATCGAAAGAATGATGGGCAGTTTTGTCCATGCTTTTAAACACCCCCCCACCCCCACCCCTATTATTAGTTAGTGATAACTCCTGAGTTTTGTTACTTAGTGACTAGCTGTACCTGAGTATTTTAACTTGCAAGAAACCAGCTGTCCGGAGTTTAGACTGTTGCATTAACAGTTGCAAAAGCCTTGTCACTAGCCATCAGTTTTCCTGATGGATCACTGTATGGATACCTGAATGAGTATTTATCAACATTTCTTGCACAAGTTAAATATTGGTAATCAATGTGAAATCATTTGAATATTAAAATAGACTAAGAGATAACATGGTTTCCTTCGCAAGCCATTGCTCTGCTTCCTTCATATTCTGAGTCATTTCATGGAAGTCAATTAAAATAGAATGACCAGGTGTCTAGAAAGTGAGATCTGAACTGAGCAGGTCTTCTGACAGTGGGCATGGGAGTGAGTGCCTTGTTGCACAAGGTTCCTTCTTGTCCAGGAACTTTAGCTGGGCTACCCACTTTTGCTATTCCACCCTTTTCTCCGGGCTTTGGCTCTCTAATTTGGCTCATAAGCTAACATAGAAAACTTTTAATTCCTAAATTCTGTGGCCCATTATTTATGGAAAGATAAATAGTTTTGTATGCATTAAAAAAAAAACCAGGTTCCTCTGATAGCATTCTTCATCTGCTAATATTTTAGGTTAACATGGACAAGAGGAGACTTGCTTAGGTAGGGGACTCAGCTAAAAGCAAAAGAAATCTTTCACTTGCTATCACAAAAAATGCTCTTTCATGAGATCCAGCTGTTCTTACTGTGCTATTGCTGCGGAATTCACTTCAGCATTAAAACATCTGCCTTAGTGCTGGAGGTGCTGAAGAAGTCAGGCAGCGTACTTGAATTTACACCCTGACATTCCTGCCTCACATGAGGTTAATTCAGTGAAGTGCTCTTTTATTTGGTCTGTGTTGAAGTGGAAAGATGTGACCTGATGAGGTCTGCGTTCTGTCTTGAAGCTGCCAGTTCGTTTTCGGATGTGTTGCTGCAAAGTCTCCATGCAGGCTGCTGACACGCATTCCATGGTTTATTCCTGGCTGCTTCTCAACCCGCAGTAGAGAGCAGAGTCACCTCCCCCAAGTTCCCCGTTCTTGGAAAGTTGTGTGCTTGTCACTTCTGAAATTTCATTCCCAGCAGTTGGTCATGTGTATGTGAGTGCTGGGAAGGGGAAACACAAATAAACAAAACCACATATATGCTGTCTTTTGGGGCACTTTTTGGGGCAGTTCCTATTGCGCTGCTTGTGTTGGAATTAAATAAGAAGATTGTACAGAAGTTGAGTCTCCATGCAATAATAACAAGAGTTTTCTTAATGAAATTTGCTTCTTGGGATCAATGTGTTAAGACCCAGGTGAATCAGAAGCACCTGCTGTTTCAATAACATGGAATCATCTGGCTGCAAGATTTGCTTTAGTACTGCTGTAGTTTTTATTGCTTCACAATAAGTGTTGGGTTTTTTCCTGGATAAAATTTGTGAAAGTATTTCTTTCATTCCCTTGTGACTGCTTCTCTCATTGGTTATCATGAAGGAAACATTTAGGGTCTTTATTTAAGCCTTTTGAAGGTTGCTTTGCAAGTATATTTTCCAAATCAGAATTCATATACATATTTATGCATTATTAAACATACACATTGAATTTCTTTATAAATAATTTTAGCCTTTTTTAAAGATCCATTTATAGTATACATACTTTGAGCATGTTGTAAGGGTGCCTTTGTGAGAGAGGACATAAGTGGGATCCCATCTTGAGTGGGAGATAGTTTCATACAGCTTACTTGAAAAACTTTTTTTATTCTGTGGCCCATGCTTGCCTCTTGGAAGTGTGCATAACCATTGCATCTCTAATGTCTGCTGTAGTGTCTGGCCAAAGTTTGAAAGAAAGTTTGACATCATCAGGGCAATTGTCCTTGCTCTTTTTTTTTTTTTGTGTGTGTCAGTATCCATACTCCCTTTTATAAACAGATCCCATGAGAAATCATCTAGCTGTCCTTCAGTTGTGGGAGAAGATAAGGTACTGAGTGGGAACAAATAAGCTTTTAAGTACTTTTATTTTGCCAGAAGGCGCCTGTGTTAGTAAACCGTTCATGAAAGTGATATTTCAAAATAATAGCAACTCCTTATGTTTTTGCATAAGAAAGAATGGAATGACAACACCTAGTGCTCTCTGAGCTGGGAAACTGAACTGGGAAATAAGTATGCGCAATATTTGCATTATGCAGTAGAACTTGTGGGTGAGTTAAAATCAACTTCTCGGCAACTNTTTTTTTTTTTTTTAAAATACAGCCTTGTCAACTTTGTTTTAAATAGCTATCCAGTTTGAGGTCAGGTCTCCGTTGGACATTTCTTGTGCATGAGGGAGTCCTGGCGCTGCTCCAGCCGGGGAGGGGAGGGGTGGAGTTGGGGGGAAGGCAGCAGCCATCTTCAGCTGGGGTGTTTAACATTTATGGAAATAGCCTGTGTGGCTGCTCCCTCCCCCTTTCTCCCAGTGCCCATACTCGTCTCTGCTAGCCTTGACATCTTCAGTTTCCATAGCAATTGCAAGAAGCCACAACAGCAGTTTTATCCTTGGGTTCGGCTGAAACGAAACCTTGGCAGTTGCTTCTGCTTGGCCACCAAACCTACCTTGGCTCAGTTCTCTTAACGCTGTTGAGGGCTTGCCCTGTTTGAGGATAAACTGCACTCTGGTCGTTGGGTTTTTTTCCCCCATTTAACGAAAGCGTTGTTAAGTCTGTGATACTGGCATTAACTGTATAAAGTCATTCTGATTTTGAGAGTAGAAAGCAGGCAGTTTGTCCTTGCCTCAGTGATATTCGAAGAAACTGGTGCCGTATTCTTGCGGCACAAACTTTGCTCCTGTCGTTTCAGGTGATGCTAACTAGAATAAACAGTGTGATAGGCTCCATAGCTTAGTGAAGTGCAATTTCGGAAACACCTGCTGTCCTACAGCAATGTTAGTTTTGTCTAAAACTTATGTTGATGTCATTTTGTGTTTTAGAAAGTACAACAATATACATTAATAATTCAAGCTACGGACATGGAAGGAAACCCAACATATGGTCTTTCAAACACAGCAACTGCTGTCATCACTGTGACAGATGTCAATGACAATCCTCCAGAGTTCACCGCCATGACTGTAAGTACGGGGTAGGAATAACTGAAGGATGTGCATATATATAACCATTCCACGCTCTTCTCATATTCACAGACAGTAAATATTTATTACTTATTTAATAGCATAGTGGCAGAGGCAGGATTGAAATACGATCAGAATATATATCCCTTAGATAGCAGTATTCTGCTTAGGCCAACAGGCAAAAGCTGACAAGGGAGTCAAACAGTCAGTTTTCTGGGTGGCCTGAGGTAAACTTTGTTAGATAAATCATCAGAGCTCCAGTGAAGAGACATGCACTCCCTAATGTTGATGAACATGCAGTATGGTGTGGTTCTTGTGTGCTTTTGCAGATGAGGTAAAAGATGTGTGGGTTTTTTGCAGTTCTATGGGGAAGTACCAGAAAACAGGGTGGATGTGATTGTAGCGAATCTGACGGTCACGGATAAAGATCAGCCCCACACGCCTGCGTGGAATGCGATGTACCGAATGACCGGAGGAGATCCAACAGGTCGATTTACCATCCTGACCGATCCCAATAGCAACGATGGGCTGGTGACTGTTGTGAAGGTAAGAGATACTTGCACTTTAGAGATTACAGAGAGATGGAAAAAGTGGGAGAACACTGAGGAACAGTGGAGCATTTCCTTGCTTACGTTATCAGCAGTATTCCAGCTGATGAGTTTTAAAAAGCAGGGTAGGTTGTTGAAAAAGACAAAGCTTTTGGAAAATAAAGCTTTTTTAAAGATGAAAAATATTTTGTGAAAAAGCATTTGCTTAGTATTTGTTGCTGGTGTAAAGAAGCAGCTTCCTACCTCCTGGCCTCCATTAACCGTCACACTTGTTGTCTATGGGTTTTATGTCAACATGTTCCCATTAAGAACAGATACCAGCAGTCAAGGCACAATCAGAGAGGAAAATGTTATGGGTGGGAAGCTACTTCTACAAGAGGCTTTTAAAGATTGGCTATTTATAAAACCCCACTTAAATACCTTTTATGGAATAACCTGTCTGTCTTCATTCTCTAGCCAACACAGCTCTGTGTTGAGGGGTGACTTACTTCAAGTGGTAATAACAATGTGGTTCTATAATTAAACCTGCCAGGCAGTAGCCACCTTCCTTCATGGCCCTCTGATAAATGTCTCATCTCTGAGTTGGCCTGTTCTGGTTTTGGGTGATCTACTTATGAAATCAAGTGTAAGATACCAGTGTTCTCTTTTGGAAATTAATACATTAACCTCCCCCTCCCTCTCTGACTTTTTTTTTTTTTAATCTTTGCAGTATCTAGGTGAGGAAAAGATGCAGGTTTTGTACAGCTATAATGGTAATTCACCGGGGGGGGAGGTTAAGAACTGTTTTATAACTGTATTTCTTCAGGGGTACCAATTGTTACATTGCAGTCTTCCAGCAAGAATTGTGTGAATGTCTGTGCTTTATAATTAGGCACATCAGCATTCTTTCACATCTAGGAATGGTATCAATCTAGAAACATCTGGAAAAGTTAGTTTTAAAAATGCACGGATTAAACTGCATTAGGAAGAGAAACAAGATTAGGAAGAGAAACAAGTATAAGACTCCAGATCTCTAACCTATTTGATATAACTTTGGTCACTGGATTAACTGGGATTACAAGGAGTCTTTTATTAAAACATTAAGGGCATGAGAATCTCTGATCTTCAGGGCTAGGTATGGTCATAATATGGTTCAAAGGAAACCTTTGTCCTCACAAGAGGCTGTTATATTTTGCTCCCCAGGAGAGCTCCTCAAGGAGGCACATCTGCTCATGTGAGCACCTGGCACAAAGCTGAGAGTTTCTACATCACTTTCTCATGAAACTAATTGTTTCCTCAGTTACTGCTAATGGTAGTATCAGAGCAAGTTAAATCCAAAATTACAAGGTTTCTAGCTGTTCTGATTTCAAAACTGCTGCTGCTAAGCAAAATCCGAACCTGGTCTCATGTTGAGGTGTTACATTGTGTTCTCTTCAGGCTCCGTCTCATTTTTGAGAAAAGCAGTACAAATAATGCTTAAAAATGTGCTTTAAAGTAAAAATACTATTGTGTGTCCATTGCTATTGTGAGTAAATGTTAAAACTTCCTGCTCTTCACTTTCCCCAGCCTATTGACTTCGAGACCAACAGGATGTTTGTACTTACTGTAGCTGCGGAAAATCAAGTGCCTTTGGCTAAGGGAATCCAGCATCCTCCTCAGTCAACAGCAACCGTGTCCATTACGGTCATTGATGTGAATGAGAGCCCATATTTCGTTCCAAACCCTAAGCTTGTGCGTCAAGAAGAAGGGCTGCTTGCTGGAAGCATACTGACAACTTTCACTGCCCAGGACCCCGATCGCTACATGCAGCAAACCTCTCTAAGGTTTATATAAATATTTTGCTTTTATTTAACAATGGGAAATGCAATATCCGTGTTACAGAGTGAGTGGGTTTGCGAAGAGACTGCGTATGAAGTGCCTGCATTTAATTACCATGGCTGACAGCTATTCCAGTGCTTTCTGTAGCTTTTGTGCAGTGCTCTCTAAAGGGATTTTTGGCTGTGACTGTAAAAGTGACCTGACCAGCATTCATAGATCTGTAAACTGGGTTATCTTCTAAAGCCAAGTCCCACTTTTCATTGAGACAGAATGAAGCTGTGTACCTGTGTTAAAGTGTACGTGGCATCCCTAACAAATTCAGTCACAGCAGACACGTGCTTGTCTGAACTAAGATCATTTGCAGTTTAAAATTCACAGAGTCACAGAATTGTAGGGGTTGGAAGGGTCCTCCAGAGATCGAGTCCCACTCCCCTGCTAAAGCAGGTTCCCTAGAGCGGGTTGCACAGGTAGGTGTCCATATGGGTTTGAATATCTCCAGAGAAGGAGACTCCACAGCCCCACTAGGCAGCCTGTTCCAGTGCTCTGTCACTCTCACCATGAAGAAGTTCTTTCTCACATTTGTGCGGAACCTCCTGTGGTCCAACTTGTGACTATTGCCCCATGTCCTGTCCCCACAGGCCACTGAGAAGAGGTTGGCTATCTCCCTTTGTCTCCCACACTTCAATATCTATAAACATTGATGAGATCCCCTCTCGGTCTTCTTTTCTCCACGCTGAACAGCCTCATCTCCCTCAGCCTTTACTCATAGGGGAGATGCTCCAGGCCCTTAATCATCTTTGTGTCCCTCCACTGGACTCTCTGCAGGAGATCCATGTTGACCAAGTCTTACAGATTTTCTTCTCATTTGATACCCAGCAATGCGGAGTGCTGCCATCATGCATCTGTGAACTCTTGTACTTATCATAATTTGATCATAATTTGCCTAATGTCTAAAACCATACTTGTTGAGGAAATTAAGAGTATAATACATGAAAACCCTAAATCTTTCATGTACTTTGTTTAAACCATAGTTACTGACTCGCAAGACTAAGGCATAGCAACTACCCTTGGGCCAGAACTGAGGTTCCCAGCTTAGCCAACAGCTATTCTAGCTCATGCAGAGGAAACTCCAGAACTTACTTTCTATATTTCCTTCCAATAAAGATTCTTAAAATCTTACTGTATCTTACTTTTGGTTAGCTGTTGCTGATATTTAGCCTGTTTCTGGATATTACCATCATAGGCATAATAGCATGAGGACTTCAGGATGTATGCATTTTTAATGACCTAGAGTAGCTTGTGCTTGATGAATGTCAGAAGGCAAGTTTATTGGATAGAAAGATGGTTTTGAAGGACACTCCTTTTTTGAGTTAAGATGAGGAGCTTGCAATAAAACCAGGGCCTCTCAGAAACTAAGGGATGTTGGAACCACTAAAATGCTAGTTAGTGCTTTTAACACTATGTATTATTACCTCTCCTGCTTTCAGTGCACTCATGAGTTAATATGAACAGCTCTGTAGGTATAGAACAAGAAAGAGGGATCCTTAATGATATATTTTCATTTAATCTGAATACAGTAGTTAAATAGTTTATGGTAATTGTATGATTTACTCTAGTTACATGATAAATACCATGCCAGAGCACTTGAAGAATCTAAATTTTTTCATATGTGTTTTTTATTAGCAACAGGGCTTAATATTCTCTCAAACCCCATAGTTGTGTTCAGAATACAAGTTAAAATACTAATACTTTCTTTGTTGTCAATATTTGTGCTGGCAGATAAATAACACATTTTTTGTGATTAACTACACAGGTATTCAAAACTTTCAGATCCTGCAAACTGGCTGAAAATTGACCCTGTTAGTGGACAAATAACTACTACAGCTGTTTTGGACAGAGAATCAATATATGTGCAAAACAATATGTATAATGCAACGTTTCTTGCTTCTGATAATGGTATGTATCAACAGTGTATTTGTTTACAAAAAGCTCTCTTCTGTGTGGTTGAATGGTGTTCGATTTTACCAGGGCAGAAAACCAGATATGCTCTGAATACATCCAGCTGGAATTCTATATTAGTATCAGACTTTGCATATTTCCCAACTACTTTGGAAATAGGTTGAAAAGTAATCTACAAGTTTGGAGAAAGGCACTGGCTTAGTTACGTTTCTCAGTTTTGCAGAAAGCTGAAGAAGCTTGTAGAGGTGTGTAGCAGGCCGATTGAATGCACAGCACGAGTGGACTTTATGGGGAGTAATGTTTTGGGGAGGGATATTGTGTTTTTCCTCATTCTGGCTACATCAATGCAGAGGGGAAAGGGGTTTGTCATTTCCAGCTTAATAATAAAGATCTCTGCTCAGAAACGAGCCCTTTGATTTCAGCTGGAGTGCTGTACCGCTAATAGCTGATACAATGGGCAGGTGTAGTTACAAACATTCTTGCAGTGGGGGAGAAACTGGAACACTGGGGCTGTTTACCTTGGAGAGAAGACAAATGGTAAAATTCTGTGAGGCAGTACAGTATAACAAAGCTAGATCAGCTATTTCTGTCCTTTTGGCTCTGTTCTGGAGAACAAAATTAAATGGAACTGGAAGATTAGAGTGGGGGAGTAGAATGAGAACCATTGCTAATTATACTGAGAAATTCAGTGCCACATGTTCACATGAATGTGTGACTTTAGCAAGGTTTACGGAAGCATCGCACATTTAGTGCTGATAGCAAAAATATCTAGAGGTAGCATGCTGGAAGTCAGTATTACACAGAATTTAAATAGCTCACTTATGGTAAAGGATGATCATAATTCTCAGAGTTAGAAAATCATTTCTCCAGAGGATAAACTACCCAAATTTTGCACCTTTTTCTCTGAAGTATTTGATGTGGACCATCTCTCGAGAGGAACGGGCTTATCTGGTTAGTAAAGTAGTTGAGTCCCTGATCTGTGGAACTGCAATTATTTGATGAATTTTGCTGGGTATGACAGTTTTTTTCTGGGGACAGACTACATAAGAATTGGTGTATTAGCAGGAGCTGTGATGGTGTCAGATGGGCTTGATGAATCATGAAACAGAGGTGAATGTGCGTACGTAATTTTGAAAGTGTTGGTATAGCTTCATTTAAGTAACATCCCAATTGGAAACAGGCTCAATAACGTTTTCTTTCTTTTCAGGAATCCCCCCGATGAGCGGAACTGGCACACTTCAGATATACCTGCTGGACATCAATGATAACGCCCCCCAAGTGAATCCAAAGGAAGCCACGACCTGTGAAACACTACAGCCTAACGCTATTAACATCACTGCTGTAGACCCTGACATAGATCCAAATGCAGGCCCGTTTGCCTTTGAGCTGCCTGACATGCCTGCTAGCATTAAGAGGAATTGGACCATTGTTCGAATTAGTGGTAATTAACATTATAGAAATCTTAATAATATTAAAGAAACCGTTGCATATGTCTTTGTGTGCTTTACTTGGCAAAGCAAGTGAATTTGGTTAATATGCTATTGGAAAGCACCTTAAAGTCTCCCAAAGAACAAGAAATTTTAAGAAAGATGTTCACAGTAATAAAGAAGTTTGTTATCCTGAGTGTCATGTAGTGGGTTGAACAATAAGTTAATGCAGACCTTTATGATGAGTCATTTTTCCCAATACTATTTTTAACCCACTTTAGCAGTACGTTACTTTTTAACAAGTGCCTTGTTTTCACACACAGGCGATCATGCCCAGCTCTCCTTAAGGATCAGGTTCCTAGAGGCTGGCATCTATGATGTGCCCATAGTAATTACAGATTCTGGAAATCCACATGCATCTAGCACTTCCGTGCTGAAGGTGAAAGTTTGCCAGTGTGACATCAATGGAGACTGCACTGATGTTGACCGGATCGTTGGCGCAGGGCTGGGCACTGGTGCCATCATTGCAATTCTGCTTTGTATAATCATCTTGCTCAGTGAGTAGCTACATTTCTTTATCTTTTACTCTTGTTCTGCAAGTGCCATCTTAGTTTTCAGTCCCATGTACTTAGACAAAGACAAGGGAGTGATTAAGACTGAAGTGCAAGAGTTGTTGCTATTTTACTGTCTTGGACAAGTATGAAGACTTCCCTGATGGTAAAGGGCTAGGAGTCTGTAAGATCATAGCACTTGCATGGCAGTCAATCTCCACATTGGGTTTGTGAAAGAGATTTTCCATCTGTGCCCATGGGCACTTTTTATGTTGCATCTGAATGATCAGGTTGAAGATATGATTAGCCCCCAGACATCTACTCTTTCTCCTGCTGCTGATACAGTTTATCTGCTGGTTTAGCTGCTGGTATAGTTTGACTCTACCCGCAGTGGGTAATGGTGCCTTTAAGGAGCACTCTTGTGTTACTACTGTTGGGCTTCAGATTAATGTAAGTAGGCTGTTTGATGATTTTTGGAAAGTAATACATCACAGCTCTTCATATAAGGCCCGACAAGCAGGCAGCCATGCAGGAACAGAGATGCGTGTGTTTAAGTACTACATAAAGCTGTGCTAGTATTTCATTTTTGTGTCAAGTGCATTCAGTAAGGGAAATGACTAAACATCATGACTAAGTGTCTGTCCAGTGTAGTAAATTAGATGCTAGCTCCTACACATTGTGGTTAACTGATTTCTGATTGTGGTGGAACACAAGGAAGGGATTAACCTGTTCAGAGTATACTGTGCACTGGTGCAGCACATACAAAATGATGGAAAGGAGTAATTTTAAAAAAATAATAAATTTAAATATTGGAGCCTGGCTAAGTTCATGGCTCCACACAAGCACAGTACAATTATTTTCCTGATAGAATCACAGAGTGCTCTGTGTTGGAAGGGATCCCAAGGATCATTGAGTTCCACCCCCCATGCTGCAGGCACAACCAACACAACATCTCATCCAGAACAGTCAAAGCAAATTTGTCTTTTTTCTTTTGTTTTTGTTTCTCTTTTTCTCTCTCTCTCTTTTTCTCTCCCTCTCTTTTCTCTCCCTCTCTTTTCTCTCTTTTTCTCTTTTTTTCTCTCTTTTTCTCTCTCTTTTCTCTCTCTCTCGCTCTCTTTTCTCTCGCTCTCTTTTCTCTCGCTCTCTTTTCTCTCTCTCATTTTTTTTCTTAATAAGTCTTGGTGTTACATTTTTACAACTCTCCGTGGGTGTACTTCAGAATCAAGATGTGGGTTTTTTTTGTCTTCCCTTTTTGCCATGTAGTTTTAGTTTTAATGTTCGTAGTATGGATGAAACGCCGTGATAAAGAACGTCAGGCAAAACAGCTTTTGATTGATCCAGAAGATGATGTGAGGGACAACATTCTGAAATATGATGAAGAAGGTGGTGGAGAAGAAGATCAGGTGAGGAATGAATAATAGTTTTTACATATAGAGTTGTACTTCTCTCTGCACGTCATCTGTTTTGTTTCCATTGACACATTATAATAGGTAGCAATTTTTGTAATAAATAATAAAGGCAGTAAGTAATGCTTTAAGAATCTGAAATGCATCATTGTTTTCTTGTGGTGTTTTGGTGTTGGGTTTTTTTTTGCCAGAAATGCCAGTTGCTTGCCTTTTGGATGAGACTGAAAAACAAGTATGTTGTCCACTTACAGTCACAGTGTTCTGACCAAATTCCAACTAAGGCTGTTACATTTAAATTAAAATTATTATCCACTCTCATTGCAGCCTGTAAACATTCTTCACTCCTTGTCTGAGATCCTGTCGTACAAAACCACCAGTGCAGAGTGCCTAATATAGTCTGTTCCAGATATGACCCTTTTTTAGTGGTGGGTGAATGCCTTTCTAGATGTAATGTTGGCTATTGACAGATTGGCCACTACTGGGATTTCAGCTTGGAAAGTATTTATGTTTCAAGTAGCTGTCAGGGCACATCTGTGTTTATTCAAATACCTTCCCAGGCAGGTGCCATATGCATTTACTCTCACGTCACCTCTGGTTGAACCACTGTTGATATGTCAGAGGACTAGGAGTGATGTATATATATGCTAAGAATAGCTTCTTTCTCTCTTTCTGTTAGTGAACTTCCAAGCAGTTAAATTTACTACCTTCAGAAGAGGTTTATTAAGTGCTTTATGAACATGACAAACAGTAGATATATGCACATTATTAGTGGTAGAAGTAAGTGTTATAATTAGGAAGGGAACAGCGCATATAATAGATTCTAAGAAATTTTCCAGTAAAAGCCTTGAAAAATTGCATGTAATTCTTCCACACATCCCCAGTCACAGTTATCTGGCACTTGAGTCATCTGAAAAGTGTCTCCCTTCACTGGTACAGACATTTATAGCTTCCCTCTGCTCTTCTGTTTGTTTTTCTGAAATTTGTGTCCCCCTTATTAATTTCCATGCTTCCTGCATTTCCCCTAGTAGTGTTCCTACTTTCTAGCTTTTCTGTGTAACTTTCTTTTTAAGCAATTTGCAAAGGAAACTTGAGTGTATGTAGTTGGGGAAATTGCTTATGTTACTAAATAAATGAAAGACTGTCCTTTGAGTCTGTATGTATTCCAGCTGTTTGTACATAGATAGCATACAGGAGTTAAATCTAGCTTGTGCAGCTGGTACTACATAGAAGAGTTACAGGCTTGAAGAAAAAAAAAAAAGGAAAACTCAGTCCTGTGAGAACTAATTTTCCAGTTCATCTATCCAGAGGTCTTGTTCACCTACAGTTCTCTGGAGGATCCATTCAGCAATTTTCATGTTGGTTTGGTTTTTAATTTTTGTCCACACAACTCTCCAAAGACAGTCAGTAAGATTCTCAGTCGGTAAGACTGTTCATTGGGTTTTCATAGGTGATGTTAGAGTAGTGTTGGAATGGTGGTGCTGCAGATCAGAATCTTCCAGCGTCATTGTGACAGCATACAATGAGAGTCCAATACCTAATAGCTCAGAAATAGTGCTGAAGTCTCTCCTCTGTTCCTCTTGTACTGGGCTCCTCTCCAGCCCAAGTGCGGTCTTTGTGCGAGTTACAGTCAGGGTAGTGCGGCAGGAGGTAACATTGTGTGAAAGCCACGGAGATTAGCAGGATGTAAACTGCCCATAAAGGCAGCCTTTCACCCGCCGTGAATGAGCCCAGTGCACGCATTGAAAAGAAAAGCTGTCAATGGGTGGAGTAGCAGTGGAGTGGTAAGAAAGGTGAAATTAGGATCATTTCCTCTCGGAGAGAGCAGAAGAAGCACCTAGACACAAAGAGGTTTAACGGCTTCGTAGAAAATGGAATGATTTTTAGGCACGAAGCCCCCTCTTCATTTCTATAGACAAATTTTAAGGCCACTGTTGTAAATTAAGCATAATTAATGTTGAGCAGTAGGCCATAGTGTTGTATGAAGGTCTAAAATTCTTCATGCACTCCAAGCATAACAAACATTGCAGGAAAAGAAAATAAAAAGGTAATACAATGTATTAACAAGCTTTTGTTACTAACTCCATCTGTAGCGAGAGTTTTAGACTACTGTGTAGGTGAACAGGGGGTCAGTTCTCCCACAGCTCCAAAATTAGGAATTTGTTACTGTCCAGAATGTCAGAATAGAGTGCAAACTTTTCCTGTAGGCATTTCATTTTCCATCTGCATTGGATGATGGAAATAAGTTCTGCTTTGCTTTTCAGGGAAATAATTTTACTTTATTTTGGTATGAAGTTTTGTAAAATCTAATTTCTGCCTGTGCTTAACTAGAGGATAATAGTTTCTAGGCTCATTTGTGCTCTCCCTCACCTCCTGTGCCCAGGGGAAGGAGGGAGGATTATATTTGGTTGGGTTTTATTTGATTTTGCACACATTTTATGTGAGATTTAAGAACATGGAATGTTAAGCTTTTGAAATGTCCCAACAAGTTCCCTACAAATAGTAATCTCATTTTTTGCAAACTGTGGCTTAGCAAAATAGTGCACAAGCAGAGCTGTGTCCAGAACTTTGTGAGCAGAAGGCATTGGCCGTAAAGATCTTTACCTTTTTCTCAAAGTTAAAGTAAGCATTAAAGTGTCAAAGTTTTCTAAAAAATCGTGAGACTGCCATCAAAAATCTATTTTCAGAATGAGGCCTCATAGGGTAAAACCGACACTGTTCTATTAAAATCAAGAAAAATTATTTCATGTCAACCTTGCATCCACAAGTCATCAGCAAATGACAGATGAAAATGCTCTAGGTCAATATTAACTTTTATGGTGCACAATTCCCCAAAACTATAAGGATTGATTGAGCAAGCAGCTTCGGTACAAAGCGATGCACAAGGTGACTCACAGAACCATCCAACCCAGCATGCATCTCATCTAGAAAAACAGAAGAGAATGCTCCAAGTTTCACGTGAGTCTCAGTGAAAACAACATTTTAAAAGCTGTAGATTTTTCATCCCTTTTTAAATTGCTTTTATTTATAGCAAGTGAAATACTTTAACCTTTATAAAATCACCTGCTTTTCAAGATGAATACTTGAAGGTTTACCCTGTGTGGCCTCATGTCTTTCATGTTTACCCCAGATGTTTAGGTGACTTGAAGATACGTCCAGTAGAGCTTGAAGAAAGTGATAGAACTTAGGAGACTCTGCATCCTGAGCCAAAATACTTTTACATTCATGGTTTTGCTCTTGGAGTAATTTATTTATTTACTTGGAAGCGATGCAGCTGGGTTTCTAGCTGTCATGGCAGACCCAAAAACTCCTAAAGCCCGCTCAGTGTGTTCGTTTCAAACTCTGTGCATGCTGTCAAAGTAATGTCAACCACAACTGATGACTTCCAAATTCCAGATAGTTCCTCTGAGTCATAGCAACTGTCAATAGGAAGGTGGAATTCCTGCATTTTCTCAGGGGGGTTTCGTCCTAGCATTTCCAAGGAATTATGTGAAGTCTGTCATAAAAGAGCTGTTTATTCCATCGTGAAGGTCTCCTGTTAATCCCACCTGAGGCCATCTTGGCCTGCTTTGTTCACTCTGACAGACTGAATGCTTGTAAAATAAATGGAGGTTCTTGAATGATTGATTCATAGTCATCTTCTAGCCTGGCACTATGTACACAGGTTTGTGTGATCTCCACAGCAGTTGGGAAAAATGCTTTTAATTTCCCAAGCCAGAAAAGCTCTTGAGCTGTGGGTCACAGCAGAAGTAAGGCTACTCCCCCTGAAGAGCATTGTGTCAGCACTGGAAAAGTTGTGAATGTTTTTCACCTAAACTTCCGTTTCTCAGAAATGCAGGCTGGAAACCTGGCTCTGAAAGCTGTACAGCACTACTGTTGTTCTAGGCAGGAACGTTTTCTCCTGGTATGTGGAAAAATCAGCGTACTAGCAGAAGTTGAGGACAGGATAGGATTGAAAGTGGGCCATGAAAGTCTTCGAGTCAGTGTTGTGCCACCTCAGAAGTCAGCGGGATTAGTTTTTGTTAGTGGTTTGGGGATGGGGGGAAGTGTGGGGTTATGTGTTTTGGATTGGGGATTTTTGTTGTTTGCGTTGTTTTTTAATTAAATCTGAATGTTTAACCCAGCAGGTTTGCCATATTCTGGAATAGGTGTGCCTATTTTAAGTACAAATTATGAAGCTGGTAGAAGCTGTCTTGATTATTAATGGACCACACGATCTATGTAATAGCAAGATCTAAATCTTCTTTAGCAAATGGGAGATGTGAGATACAAATGACAGATATTCCCCCTGACATGATGTGCTCTTAAGTTGTAAGACTGTAGTCAGTTCTAAATACCAAAAACCTGGTGTTGGCTGAGAGTTAAAGCACTTAGCATGTCTGCAACATAGTTTCACACATGTAGCAGATCGTAGACAGATCGTAAGCATCACTAATTCGTTTTCATCAGGTATCTCAGCCCATTCGTGTAATTTACATTGAGGCAGTGGGTGCTCAACTGGGATATGTACAGCATATGTCAACCTGATAACTGTGATACATTTTTTCCATTTAATTGCTTTTGTACACATCTCATTGTACAAGATGATCCTCTCATGTCCTTTGAGTTCATTTCTGTTGTGTTTTTGGAATCTTAGCAGTACTTTCTCATGCAGGTGGTCCAGTTGAAGCAAGTTGCTCAGGCAGCTGGGTGATGTGCTTTGAAAGAATTTGCAGATCAGCTGTTTTGAACCTCTATTTTAATTTGCCCTTAAATATCTTCAGCACAAGAGTTTCTAATGCAGATATTACTGTTATTCAAAGTAGTATTTTTTGTAAGGGTTCTGCTTATTCTTTGCTGCATCACCTTTTCTTACAAGTGTATTCAGACATTAGTCAATAGCTTTGGTTTTATCATGTGCCATTACGTATTTATATAAAGAAAGCAAGCAGTAACATTTATGTTAAAGGTGACAGTAGCATTAAAAATAAAACCATAATGAGTTCAGAGGATAGTTATAAACAGAAATTGCTCCTTTATAGAAAGGGTACCTTTGTTCCAGCTTTTGTGTCATTGATAAAAACTTACTGGCAAATTGTTTGGATATGGGGTTGTTGGGTTTTGTCTTTTTTTTTCTTACAGCCATAACTTTCTGTATACCTACATCTCAAGATCACACCAGTCTTGGGTGCTGGATCTTGTCTTAACCTCTATTGTAAAAATGGCAATGGTTCTTGCCTACTAAATGAACTTTATGTATCCATTTGATTATATTTTCACCAGCCTGAGTGTTCCTTGGATCATTTTACTCTCACTTTCTAACCTTTATTTTGCATTACATTAAGATTGGAACATATTTTAGGTTTAGAAATTTTAATGATAATGAAAGAAATAACTGTTGCTAAGATATCCCTAGGAATATACAATGTTATAATTGGAAGGTAGTTATTTTGGGGATTGTGTTTGCATACTAAGACATTAAATTTTCATTTTTTTTCAATGAGTGACTCATGCAGTACTCCTGTGGAGGAATTACTGTCATTCCTTGGTGAATCTTTATCTCATCATGCAAAAAGTAATGTTTCCATATTTCCGTTACAGAATTGGTTTGTATTTTATTTTATACTGTCTAGAACCTGTGCCTTTTACTGTGCTTTATCTGCAGCTGGAGTTTAACTTTCACTTTTTTATTATTAAAGAAGATAAGCTAGCTTCTTGGTTATTTAAAAAAATATTAACTTGTAATAACTCCAGCTGCATCTATAATAAAAACAAATGGGAAAAGCAATATGGCAGAAAGTAATCTAAAAGTGAGTGGCAAATAAAGAGCAACTGTTAGTGCAGGCGTTTTAACTAGCCTCCCACCTGCAGCCTACAGCTAGGCAGTCCTGCATGAGTCCCATTATTATAGCAGATGTACGAGTTAGGGTGGGTTGGAGCAGCGTTTTGCAGAATTCAGGCAATATTTTGTGTGCAAATTTTTCACGGTTTTTAGGGTGATGTTTGGGCGCGGAATGTAAGATGTAGCAGGATTGGCTTTCACTTCCTTTTTATTTCTTTTTAAAAGACCTTGGCAAATGGGAACATTCAGTTGTGTGAAATTTTTCTTCCCTTGCTTCTACATCCCATTTCTCTGTTGGACTAGACAGTCCACAGAGGCAAAGCTTAATATGTGTTTTGTTCATGGGTATTTCAATTCGTTGTTTGCTCTGTTATCTTAATCCAGCATTAGAATTGGGTTTACTTGAAGGCACCACCCTGGAAAAGGGGGTGGGTAAAATGCAGTCTTCTGACAGTGTTCCTTTATATGCACATGGGACACTGCGGCTAATTTTTTAGAATGAATGACACAGATCTCACCATGAAATTAAGTGATCTGGTGATAACTAAGTTGATTATTTTTTGCATGGGTATAGATGTGAACTTTCATGTTTCTTTGCAAAGGCTGCGTTCTTCAGAAACAAGAAACAGGTGTAATGTTTCTCTTACTATAGTCAAGTGTCCAGGCATGTGTTCCCACCTGGCCAAAGCTTTGGTTCTATGCAAGGTAAAAAAATAAGTCATCCCTAAAAGTGTATAACACAGCCTAATGAGTGGCCAGGAAATATACTGAGGGCCTTGAGATAACAGAGAAGCAGGATTCATAACTCATTAATGAATCAGGTTGCATATACTAGGATGTATTGCCAATATTTTCAGAACTTCCTTTCTGGAAAAATGAAGTCGGTCCTGTCTATGCATTGTGATTTATAGCTTCAGTGAGTTGGGGTTTGCTTCTGTTGTTTTCAGTTCTGCTGCATAATTATAGAATGTGTTAGGTGGAAAGGACCTTCATCTAGCACAACCCTCTGACATCTTCACTAGATCAGGTTGCTCAGAGCTCCATGGAACCTGACCTTGAATATCTCCAGGGATGGGGCTTCCACCACCTCTCTGGGCAACCTGTTCCAGTGATGTACTATGCTCATACTGAAGAATGTTTTCCTCATATCCAACCTAAATCTCCCATTTACTAATATAAAACCATTACCTCTCATCCTATCACTACATGCCCTTATGAACAGCTCTTCCCCAGCTTTCTTATAGGCACCTTTGAGGTACTGAAAGACCACTATAAGATGCCTCGAGAGCTTTCTCTTCTCCAGGCTGAACAAGCCCAACTCTCTGAGCCTTTCCTCACAGGAGAGGTGTTA